>APFE031544352.1:52498-71537 GCA_000404065.3 Pinus taeda
ATCTAGAATTAACCCAAAGTGAGTTTTTTAAGATAAAAATTGCGCCTTTTGACTTTCACAGGGGTACGCACCGTCCCCTTTACATACAGAGCATATAAGTACGCAGATACTCTGAACAAAAGGTGCGGGCCTGCAGGCAAAAGTGACAGAAAGTGCAGAACTAGAGTTACATTGCTTTTTTGATGTCTTTCTCTCATTTCCAAAGCTTGTTTTGAAGAGCTGAGGTCTGAGACTTTCTTAGGAAGCTAGCACAGGCGGTGATAGACCCATACCAACTGCAAATAATCAAGGTGATGATATTTTTGTGTAACACCTAATGTTATGATGGCTGTTGTATTATTTTTTAAAATAATGGGGCATTAGTATAAGGCCCAAACATATGGAGCTAAGGAAAGGTGAGCGCAAACCATCCTACAAAGTTTGAAGTGGGAAATATTATTATCCAACCTAAGTGCAAAGGTGAGAATGGTGTAAATGTTTATAAGAGCATATGTAAAAACCTTAGTGGCATAATGTTGTATTAATCTTTTAACATAGCGCATTGTTAAAAGAATTAGAAACTATATGTTTAGTTTACAAACCATATGCAAAACACAAATGTCGTATTGGATTATGTCATTTAAATGGCATTTTAAAAATACATATGATGAAATGTAATGGGTATGTTGAAAACTACGATAGAGTCCATTGTATAAAAAGTGGAATCAAATATTGTTACACCAAGCCAACAAAGCAGAGGTCAGCTACAAGGTCAGTAGGCAGTTAAGATGTTCAAGACCATCAGAAGGTGGATATATTCCAAGCATCAAATCATCAATGATCACACCGGTATTATCAGCAGGATTGCATGGACAAGGATCTGGCCGGATGGGAAGCACCAGAACTTGTATGACTGTGCCAGAAATAACATAATGAAGGATGCACCAAGTCAATTATGCCAAAAAAACATAAGAGATTTAGTCCGTTGCCAATGCAGATTTTTCAGCCATGAAAGCTTAATGGATAGCAGAGTTATGGAATTCCGATATAGATGTGTTGGCAAGAGTTTAGCAAGCTGTTGGATGAGTTTTTGTCACGACCCGACACATGCCATCATCGATAGGAAATCTAGTATTATGTTAGCAACAAAGGTTGATGAGCAGGTCTATTAATATGGTTGTAATACTATAAATATCATACCATTTATGTTAACAAGCACTAAAGATTGGTTCACAGGTTAGCACTGTTGGAAGATTACAGTTGAGGTATGCCGCGGGGGTCATATTCCACCATTCCACGAAGGAATACCAGGTTGTGTGGTAGGTCGAAACTGCCACAAAGGCAACACGTCATAGCACTACTTGGGCCTGCAACAAGCTCACAACACTGGCGCTAATGGTTGTGTTAACACCATTAGGTTTCGATCCAACAGGACTCACCACAGCATGGAATGGAGGTTATAGCCAATGCCACGAGGAGTGACATAGCCTATTGGGCCATGGGAAATAGGCCATGATATATGGCAGATTGAAACTTTGGTTAACATTGTTTTTTCTATGCACCAAAGTTAGAACAACAATTAAATTTCCATGGTTTTGATACAACACAGTCCAATAATCAAATGACATTAAACTCCAAATGCGCTATACATTAAATAGAACTTAGGATAAGAGTTTTGTTTAATATGCATTAATGCACTATTGTAATTAGAACTTAGGATAAGTTTAGAATGTTGGTACAATGTTTTATTACCATATGGTTTGTCATAAATGGTCGAGAAATATCATTTGCCAACACAAAGTTTGTTAAAACAAACTATGCTAAAAATAGCATTCCCCATTCTATAAATGATTCGAATGTTTAAAGCATAAGACACACTTGTGAAGATCACATAGTCAGTGTGAGAGTCCTCAAGAGTGTTCGGAGCTCTACTTGGCATAGATTGGTCATCTTGAAGCCAAATTAGGCACAGAGATAGGTAACGGAACAAAAAATCAAAGAGACATCTTAACACGACATCCAATGGTGTCTACGTGCATTAGTTGGGTCAATTTGTGTGTAAAGAAATCAGACATAGTTTCTCCAATTCAGTGCTCGTTGTGGTAAGCTTGTTGATGTAAGCTTGTTGTTGTAAGTTGGTCATCGGAAAGTCGATTCAAAGAATTTTCATTGGACAGAGCCAGTCATGTCAAAGGGCATGATTCAGTTGGATTTTCTTTGTAACAAAATTTTTTAGTGCCTTCCTAATACATCAAACACTCAATTAAAAGCAGACCTGAAGACGCAATCCAGGAGGGATGAATTCCGTCAACAAATTGAGTTGCATCTTTGTAACTATTGCTTATACGTCTTCTACTTTAATGGTTTAAAGTATAATGTCTATTTAAGATTTCTTGCGCATCAATCACCTACCAGTTCCATTTTTTTTAGTTTCACACACATTGAGAGAACGATCTAATTTTCCGCCTTTCAGACCATATTTTGGTATTGGAGCAGGTTCTCATCCAATGCAAGAATGGAAAAGAGTTCAAAGCAGCTCAAGCAGGAGAACAATGCTTTGCAGGGAATGGTAGAATCTCTAGAGAAAGACAAGAAGAAACTCTAGATAAAGGTTGAAGCTTTGAAAAATGATGCACTGTGGTGAATGATGAAATATCTGGAGAAGGACAAGCAAAAACTTCAGACAAAGATTGAAGCATTGCAAAAGAGTCAAAGGATAAAATGTCCATCAACTCACAATGCATCCATTGTAGGAAAGAAAGAGGTCTCCCCTCTTTATCTGGATGATGGAGACAGTTCATCTTTATCCGTGACTCCAAAAATTCAGTCAACAAAATAAGTTATTGGAATATTTTCCTCACCTTCCAAGGAAACTTCTCATGCACCAACCTCACCAAGAAAAGACTTGTAGAAGAACAAGTCTTCCAATGAGCAGGAAATTGGAGCATTTGAAAGGCATACCAAAGGAATGGGTAAGAAGCTCATGGAGAATATGGGTTACTAGGAAGGACAAGGTCTTAGCAAGTAAGGCTAGGGTAGACTTCAGCCGATTTTACTACAATAGAGGCTGTTGGCTTGAGGGGGCTTGTCCCTAGTTCAACGTTAGTTAGCCAAACAAATCCTTACACTATTGGCCCTTTCGGCATCAGCTCGTAGAGCGTGGACTGAAGTCTCACCCGTAGCAATATGGGGGGATGCTGGAACCAAGTTTTCGCACCCTTAAGATGGTTGTGATGTCAGTTTATTCCATCTATACCTGCCTTCATGCAGGTTGCTTATCCCTCTTTTCTACCCTTTAGTACCTTCGCAAACTGTTATAATCAACTTTTGCACAACCCTAACTTGGGGCTGAAGTCCTTTCGTGCTGCTAGGGCAACGAACTGAGATATCTCCCAAACTGGGATAAGTATCCTCCTTATCTTATTAACATATCTTAGTTAACTTCACGTAAACAAATGCTCTTACTTGCATTCACTTAACCAACACATTTATATATTCGCGCATCACATAAGCTTTAGAAGTGAAATTCATACCTAATATAACAAATGCATAAACAGGAAATAAAGATGCAAAATTTATAGAATACTTCTCTTTATTGATAATTCTATATGATTACAGACTTGACTCACCTTGCACACTCAGTTGCAGGGGTCCACACACTCATCTACGGACTTCTAGGCCTCTGCACACTCAGTTGCAAAGCCTCTGCCTATGCTATGACCCAAGACATAGACTTCTACTTCAAAGCTATCTCTCATACATGTTCGATCTCAATCCATGATTAGTTATCTCTACTACTTAGAGCTTAGCTCTATTTATACAGTCCATGTTTCGTGGACCATGGGTAGATCTTCTACAGCCAACATTACATTATCAAAAATAAGGGTGGACAACCCTATGACTCCTTAACACCTACGTGCTCACAAAATGCAGAGTCTTTACATTTGGATTACAAAATTATACCAAAATATGGGCTCTTAGCCCCAAAATTGCCCTTGGGGGATCCCTCACCCAACAAGCCCCCAAAACAAACATCGTGACTCACCCTCGATTCACTCTACAGGTGCAGAGATCTTAGCATGAAGACCTCCCAACTCTTTTTGGATCGCTACAACTTCGGTAGCGCAATGAGTGGCTGCCTGATGAACGTCCTCCACACAATGTTCGGTGACTGCTGCTACTGAACTACTGCCCTGAATCCTCTACTGAGTTGCTTGTAGTTGCATGAGCTTTGCTTCAATGGAGGCTATAATTATATAAGCCTCGTCGATCCATGGTTGTAGGTGTGCTTTCAAGACTGCTTCTTTTTGCCGAGCGACATCCACTTGTTCCTTGAGCGCCTTTGCTTGCTGCATCCGTGCAAGCCTTTGTGTAAGGGCAACCATCTGTGCTGTCACTTTTACCTCGTCATACCTCTGTTGTAGCTCGCATGCCTCTGTTTCCAGGAGCTCTACATTTGGGTCCTCCTACAGGGTGGTTAGGACCTCGAATGACTGTTCAAAGAGCTGCGTGTAGTTTGCCACTGCACTGTTAACCACCGCTATTACTGTTGTGACCACGGTGGTATGTTGTTCTCTAACCTCTGGTGGAGTTGAACGCTAAGCCCTCAATTGCAATTCTGTGATCTGAAGGTTCAGCTGAAGCTGAACCCTAGACATCTTTGCTCAAGCATCGCGTATCCATTTGGCCAACTTACGGACATGCGCCTCAACCGATTCCTCTATCTGAATAGCCAACTCCGGGACCATCTGGTAGGCTTCCTCCACAACCTTCACCATCTGCTTACTTTTATCTACTACTTCGTTGCACTGCAGGCCCAACTCCTCAATGTTGATGTGCTGCTCGCTCATTACTTGTAGAGCGTGACTCTCCCTGGCCCGAAGTTCTGTGGTGAATCCATCTTGCAATAGATAGAGTGTCTCCCGAGGGAGCGCGGCCATATTTAATCTGACCCCTTTCAAACTACTGTTCATGGCCCTGTCGACCTCCTTCTTTATAGTAAGTGCTCCCTCTTGTAGCACTATCGTGTTGGTCACCCTTGTGCGCAACATCTCCTCCGCAGCTGAAGTGCCGATCATGAGGCTGGTGGACACCGTGCCAACTTGTGGAGTGCACACCTACAACTCTTGTAGTTCTGTTTGAAGAGCCCCCAATACCAACTGTTATTTTTCTTAAAATTGTTGGAGGGCCTTTGTGGTGACATCCCTCACTGTTTCTTTGATGTCATGCAGATCCCCCTCAGTGAGGGTGATTGGGTCAAAGGATGTCTTGGATGCCTTTGTTTTCTTTCAGGGTACTGCCTTCTCTCATGGTCACGGATGCTTTAGTTGGTTGGAAGTTGTCTGCGGGTCTATGCCACCTTGTTCTGTGTTTGTCTCTAGTTCGGGCGAAGGTGACTTCTATCGTTTGCATTTTTCTTCTCATGTTTTCTGTTCTTCTGCCAACTTCGCAGCATCATGCATTGCCTGGGCCTTAACCATTGCTTCCTCTTTCCATTGCTTCTTATCTAGCTACGCCATTTGAAGCTTTGTCTCTTCCTTCTTGCTTTGTGCAGTGGACTTGTCTGTATCCACCGCAGAGCCAACTGGAGCGCGCCACTCTAGCAGCCAAGACTCAAGGACTGTGAATATTACATCGTCAGTCTTTAGGTATGGTAAATCATGCCATGTCTTTGTAGGTCCTTCCGCATCCTGGTGAAGACATGGTGGAAATCTTCTTTGAACTCTACAAAGCTCTGCAAACTGGCATAGACTGTGGGCGAAAACCATGGCTTACGATTGATCCCCGTCCTGATATTCATCTCCATTAGGACCCAAAATATCTTACTTTCTCTGATATGCTGCACATCCTTGGTCGCCCACAGTGAAGCATACTTTGTTGCCCCTGGAAGGTCTGAAGCGATCAAAGGGAATTGGCTATCTTTAGGATGCTCCCATGCCACCAGTACGATCGACAACAAGAGCCACATGTAGTGAAATGTTTTTCCCTGCTCCTGTGCCTCGTGACAGTTCACAAGGAACTCACTGCATAGATAGTTTGCCCAGTTGAACTCGACTCCTTTTGCGCATTGGGCTGCTAGTGCAACCACTGGCGCGGGCACCTCATCCATGTAGCACTTCTGCATCACCTTCCCTACTAATATTTGTGTCACAACCTTGACTGCAAGGTTGTTACTGTTGGAGATGGCATACCCTCACTTCTTCTTCTCTAGCTTGAACTTCTTCTTCATCACTTCTACGAGGGCCAACTCGCCACCTTTTCCTTCTAATATATTGGTTGGATCCTCCCTTGAGTAAGACAAACCCGTAATCTGGTGAATCAAATGGTCAATTATGGGGATGGGTTCCTCCAGCCACAAACACCCATCATGCACCAAGCAAAGTAGCTACCTGATGATGAAGATGGTCACTGGGGCACAGTCGTAATGCAGCACCCATAGTAGATTAAGTAGTCCTACTTTATCTACACCTCTGAGCCATGTCCGTGGCTCCATTTGAATTGTTCCAACAATCACGTCAACCCTCTAGTGCATTAGCTTCTTAGTTGCTAAATGCGGGAACTTCTCATGGTCTGCGAGGTCCTAATATTCAAACTTCAACACAGGAACCTACCCTAAGTGTGGTCCCTCAAAAACAATATCATCCGGGAGTAGTGAAATTGGCAAAGAGCTCTTGCTCTCTTCTATGTCCTTTGGCACTTTAGCTTTTCCCTTTCACGAAGGAACATATTCAGGTAACTCGATAATAGGGTCTACACCCTAGGTTTCATCTTCCATCTCTACATCCTCCTCATCCACCAGGATTTCTTCAAACTCCTCCCTATCAACATTTAGATTAATGGCCTTCCCCTTTTCCTACAAGGTGAGCTTGGTCCTCTGTGGATTTTTGGGCGAGACGTGCACTGGGATCATGGCCTACTTATCCTTCTTATGTCACAGTGTTCTGGGTGATTTAGGAACCTCAATTATCACTCCATCTCTCTCTGAGGCTTCCGCTTCTGCAATTTCCTGCGCGTCTTCCTCGGGTGTCGACATCATTCTAGTCAGGAGGTCCTGCATCTCCTTCGGTAATGTTTCAAACACATAACTTACTCTTGAAGCCTCAAAGTTCGGAAGGTCCATACACACTTGATAGTACAACAACTCAAACCTCAAAATGCTAGGTGTTTTTCACTGGAAAACCACTTGTAATTTATAGGGCCTTTTAAATTTGAATTCGACCATTGCCCCCAAATTTGACCCATTAATGCTAGATTGGCGGAAAATTTTCAAGAATTTAACCCATAAAGTTCACCTTAAATGCCTGTCGCCCACTCCATTTGGCATGAAACCAACCATCGAATCATGAATAGTGACTTTAATGGTCACTTTCCGGTAAACCTACGCACTTGCATAGCTGTCTTCACATTGTCGTGGACCCTATAACACTTCGCTGCTTCACGTAGTCCTAACATCGCGCAACTCCTGGGTAGTGTAGTTTATAGTCCCATGCCTCCTTTTAGCTACCTGGAGCACTAACTGCCTGTCACCCACTCCATTTGACCTAAAACCAACCATCAAATCCTGAATAGTGACTTTAACGGTAACTTTCCGGTAGACCTACACGCCTGCGCAACTATCTTCACGTTGTTGTGGATCATATAACACTTCACTGCTTCGTGCAGTCCTAACATCATGCAACTCTTAGGCAATGTAGTTTATAGTCCCGTGCCTCCTTTCAACTACCTAGAGTGCTAAGGCTATGCTTTTGTAGAATAGTCAGATGGTCGAGCCACCTATGTATGGCTTCAAATGACTACCATTCACTTTTCCTGGGAAGGGATCTCCATTCAACATAACCAACTGGACCGCACCACCATCGGTAATCTCCTTAATAACATATGGCCCTAACTAGTGCATCCTGAGTTTGCTTGGTAATTTATCAAACTTACTATCATACAAAAGCACCAAGTCATTCACCTTAAAGGTGTGCATCTTAATATGTCAGTCATGCCATGCTTTTTCGTGCTGTTTTTGGACTTGCTGGTGAAATCCAGCCAAAAATCATTCTTCTTCAAGCTCATCCAGCTGCACGAGCCTCTCCTCTAGGGCTTCATGATCTGTCATACCTTTAAGCACTACTATGAGCAGACTAGGCATGATGTATTCCATTGGCATTACGGCTTCCACTCCATAGATGGGCCCAAAAGGTGTATGTCCCGTCAGCTTCTTACATGTTGTCCGATAGGCTAGTAACACTGCAAGTATGCATAGGTTCAAATCACTTTGCTAAGCATTACATACCTTGGTCACTACATTTTCAAGCACTTGGTTGAACGCCTCCACTGTCCTGTTATAGCTCCAAATATCACTCTTGATGTTTGTGATGCTGCACTCATGGCCTAGGGAAACCCCTCCTTCCAGACCTGGTCCTAGTACTTAAAATACAACGTTTTTCTTATCGGGAAATCTAGTGTCCACTCGAAGCTTCTAATCCCACTGAGATGGGTAGCTATCTTAGAAACAAACAAACCAAAACTACTTTCGCTTTCCTTTATGAGAAGTAGATAAGAGGGGAACAAAGGACCCCAACCTCAGTCTTGCGCTTGGTTCCTTGCTTAGTTCCTCTCCCTTCTAACAGATCTTTGCCACTCCTTCTTCACTTACCTAGCTTCAGAGAACACCTGTAGATTCAAAGAAGCATAATACTATCGAAGAATAGAGATCTACAATCATAAACAATATAGGACTAGATATATATTGACCACACAAATGCATATATCATCAAACATACAAGAATGTGGAGGAAAATTTGAATAGCTTTATTAATATCAAGAATAGCAAAGAGGATTACAACCCATTGTTCTGACCCATCATCATCCTCTCAGCAAGAAAGCCCTTCTTCACCTCATGAAAAGCTTAGATCACCCAACACTATGATATTTCACCAAGCAACCAATAGCACTTCCTTACAAAATACCAGATTCCAGCCTCCAACCTCTTGATCTCTGGGATGAGGGATCCATATATAGATATTTGTAGAGGTGTGAGTTAGCTCTGGGTTTTTGATTAGTGTCATTCCACTGATAGTTCTTGGCTCCACTTGGAGATTTCATTGATCTCTTACTCATCCTTGGGCGAATTCTGAGAGGCAAGTGTCATATGAGAAGTTTCTAGAAGATTCATTGATCATCCACTTAGCAAACTGTCTCTTCCATTTGTCTATTCTCGCTCATCGCACCCTATAGAAGGAATTTTCAGTATGCATCACACCTCCCGTGTGTAGTAGGTGCGATGCATCGCACCCTGGCCATGGAGCAAGTGAGATGATCTAGTTTTGACCAGTTCTAAGTAGAGTTTCATGGAGAACTTCTGGGAGATGATGTAATCAGCCGACCTTGTTCCTTTATGGTGTGAAGCAACATTTTTAGGGACTTCGAAGCCCTTGGTTTATGGACATGTATGATTGGGGTTGCAGTGCCCAAAATGTCTATAACAGTTGCCCCCTAAAGCATAAGGTCGTTAATCTTCTGATGTCGGGTGAAATGCTTTATCATGAGGATCTGAAGTTTTTTCGAGCTCGAAAGCGACCTGTAATAAGATACAATACAATACATTATCTTCATAATATTTTTCATGATCTAGCTGAGGCGGGAATTCCCATTCTCATCTTTATAAATTCATTTTCATGTACAGAGGACAGACAACCGTCTGTGTAGCAGACTGATGATTCGGACGGAGTCATCATCCTTTGATTCAGATGATCATCTGTTCAGCAATGATGTACATTTGATGTATTTATATTCCTGAACATATCGCAGCCTGGATGGATGAAACTAGATCCGTGGTCTTCAAACTCATTCAATCTTCGCCCGGAGTACAAGTCAATCCATGTGAAAGATGTTCTGGAGTCGAACATGGAAAGACATTGCCTGATTACCAACCAATGATGTAAGCTATTAACAGGGGCAAGAGGAATCACCGATAATGATGATGACCCTCAAGGTATGATAGTACAATTCATGTGGTGTGAAAATGGGACTTGGCATCGAACACCACGTAAAATCTTTCGGTCAAAAGCCATTGATGTAAACCTGTCGCCGGAAGTGAGAAACTTGCCATTGAGGCATGCAAGCTTCAAAGTACTAAAAGGGTTGTTCCTAGGTCAGCCTCTCGGATAATGAGCTGACGTCAATGAGAAGTGAACCGTCATAGGAGGGCCTTAATTAATCCCACATCTACGACACAGAACGAGGCAAATGATTTTGCGGAGATGAAAACGATCTAATGATACAAGTTTCAGGGTGGCGATCATGAAAGAATGGAGCGTGAATGTATTGTAGTGGATGAGACACAGGTGAATTCTCTGAGCGAGTTCTCTTGAACATATCAAAAACACTAAAATGGATTGGTAGCGTTAACCCCCAAGATGGATGGTACGATGGACCAATGGTGATATGACCGGTGAATGGAATAACCCAACCCGACTCGGACGTGGAGTGTAAGTGTCATGTTCAAGAGCGACTTGCTACGAATAAAGTTTCTTCAAGTTTTCTTCCCAATTTTCCCCAGTCATTGCTGACCAGTAACTCTTTATTTTTATCAAGCTTGAGGAGGATAACATATGCTTGTTCTATAATTCGCACTTTGAGCGAACCCATCGCTATGTTTTAATGAGCCTAGCGACAATGAAACTCGTTCTCGTCTATATGGAAAAGTTTGTCGCTATTGATTTTAACGGGTTTAACGACAATGATAACTCGGTCCTTTTTCAATTTTAGAGATTCTAAAAAGGGACGGAAAGGAAACTCTAATAATCCTTTTTCGTCATATAATCCCTTAAGTCTGAAAAGTATAAAATAATACGAAAGGGATGAATTTTCGATAGTTTTAACGTGCCAAACATGACAAGCGCTCGATATTTTTGTGTAATAATCCCTCAGGTCCAAAAAGATTAAAATCTAGAGGAGGGATAGAACTTCCGATAGCTTTAATGAGCTGGAGAGGCCAATCGCTTGGCAATCTTTTCACATTTTACGAGTCAGATGAAAAGAGCTTAAAGGAGACTTGTTTTTTGAGGAATGAGTGATAATTTTGGGTAGTAGCTGATTCTAGGTAAGGTTTGGAATTTTCCAATCACGGTAGTGTCACAAGGATGGCTAATAGAATCACTCGTCGAAGATGTTCCTCAAAAAGGGTAAACAATCAAATGGAGGCATATGATCGGCTAAAACAAAGTGGAGGTGATGATGAGAACATGACCAAGGCTCAAAAGCTGATTATAATGCGTTCACAATGGTTATTTACCAGAGATTGGTTCATTTTTTAATGAGCTTAAACTCTGGGGGAAACATTTTCTCATTGCTTAGATTTAATTTTTAACGAGCTTGAAATTTGCGTAAAACTGCTCGTGGTGGGTTTATTTTTAATGAGCTTGAACCCTGTGGTAACACTGCTCGTGGCCTGGTTTATTTTTTAATGAGCTTGAACCATGCGACAACATTGTCTCAGATTCAGTTTCATGTTTACACAAGCTTGAAATGAAAAACTATGCTTGTTACAAGTTCGCATGCCCCCCAAGCTTCATTGCATTCAACACGGTGGTTGGAATGAAGGTTTACCTCTGAGATCTTTGAAAGCCTCGACTTGGATTTGGAAAGGGAGTTGTTTCATTTTTTAATGAGGTTGACACAGTAAAAGAACTATCCTCATAATCCACTGTATTTACAGTATTTGATAGAAAATAAAAAACTGAAGGATGATTAAGGTTGCTGGAATAGTCTTCGTGGTAATCCGAAAGATGGGAATGATGGTGGTAATCTTCCCATGGTGCCTCTCCTATCATCATTGACTGAATGATTCCTTCGTATGTAGAATGTATATGTGACCAAGGATCTGAAGAGATACCATATTCCTTTGACCTATCTATCCAAACACTCGATGAGCGTTGATTTGGGTTTGCCCCCCAGGCCAAGAAAATTGATTGCTACAATATTTCTAAAATGGCGATGATCCATGCTGTCAAAATGTTTAGGAATCTTCTGAATCTAGAAGATATCATATTGTAGGTTCCCACAGTGGCCACTTCCACCAGATTGTTTGGAGGTGGTAGGTCAAAAGTTCCCATCAATGTAGGGTCTTTTAGTAGGCCTACTCCGATATTTTGAAGCGATTAAGGGCTTTCGTGGATCATCAGAATGCTTCCCGTAACTTGTGAACTGTTGGGGAGAAATGTTTGTTGGTCGACGATTGTAATCCCTCCTTGGAAGGGAAATGCAATCTTTCTGAAGTATGTCGACAGAACGACAACCATAACATATATCCAGGGCCTTCCTAGTAGGATGTTGTAATCGAGGTTTCTGTCGATAACTTCAACATCAGTTTCTAATGTCTTGCCCCCCAATTCGACTTGAAAGTTATTTAAAATCCCATATGGAGTGTATGTTCGTCCATCAAATGCTTTTAACATCGTTGACGATCGCGACAAGGGCGGAGAGCCTAAGGTTTTCCAGCAACTCATTGACATAATATATGTAGATGCCCCCTCATCAATAATTGTTCGATGAATAGTTTTGTTGAGGGATTTCACTTGAATGAGGAAAGCGAGTTGAGCTAGTAACTGAGGTTCATATCCTTTATGATTAAAGGCCACAAGATTGGAATCCACTGGGTCAATCCCACCTATTGCTGATAATAAAGCCTGGTTCTAAGAGGGGCATGTTTTTGCAGTAGCCTCAGTGTCGACATTAGGGACGAGGGATTGGGCCAGGTCCTCTACTATATTATAATTTCTGTGCTGCTCTAGCATGAGGATTAAATGTCGATTTGTGTACTACTCCCTTTGGCGGCTTTATCGTTAGCTCAGGAATGATGGGTGGCACAACTTCGGTCGAAGTTGTTGTCGAACTACTAGGTTAATTAGTAGCCTTGTTGTTCGACATATGTGGATTCCTGTAATCTTTATTCCTTATCAATATCAAAGCATCGTTTTGCTGTTTCGAAATGGACAACATAAGCACTTGGGATCAGGAAATATTTTCACTAGCAACCAGATTGGTTCCCGAGTTTGGAAACGGATCAGTCAATACCGCTGATATTTTTGAACTCATAAAGAGTTTCTTAACTTCACCTTTATGTGGACAATCTCTCGTCCAATGATCCTCATCGTATATTTGACACCCCGAAGGGGGTTTCCTTTGCCCAGAAGGGTTTGCAGAAGATTTTTCAGGAGACGAATCCTCCTGTTTCTTCTTTTTCCCTTTCTTTTTCTTCTTGCCTCGTGGTTTCTTTGGTTCTTTGCCTTTGTCTATCGACATGGTATTTACCTCTGAGGTGAGAAGTTCCTTATTTGAATTTTGACTAGAATCCGTACGAGCTTTCTTCGATGTAGCCTTTACGGTTTTTGTGCTAGTTGTACCTATCACACCATCGTCGGCATGAGATTCCTTGTTTGATTTAGGAGGAGGAGGAATGGAAAATTCTGGTCTAGGAGCATCAGGGATTTTAACATAGAGCGTGCCAGACTGAGTATAGATCAAGTCTAGATATTGTGCACGAGCAATGACTTGCTCTTCAGTGACGACCCCTCCCTTTGCCACATCTTCTGTGATAGAAGGTAACAATGACTTAATAAACCATTCAGCTAACAAATGATTAGGAACATATGTTTTTACCATTCTACGATGATGTCGCCACTCATGGATATGATCAGATATATGAGTGGCTGTCGTCTGTTTGAAATTGGTAAGCAACTTTGTTCCTATTTCGTACCTTATGGGTAATTGAAAATGGGTTAAAAAGGTTGTGGCAAGGGTGCTGAAGTTATCAAATGAAGCTCTAGGCAATTCAATGTACCATTTTGTTGCCGGACTAGTTAATGTTCACTGAAAAAGGCAAAGCCTAATCAATCATCGTTTAGAGTGTTGGATGAACACCACAGATGAAAGGTCATCACATGATTCGATGGGTCTGCACCTAGATTTCCATTAAATTTAGGAATATCTGACGGAAGTTTATGCAGAATCGTCGGCCACCAAGGGGCGTAAGCAATTGGATCGTTCATTAGTCGATTTAGATCTGGTAACTCTAAAGTTGCCACGAAAGGCAATTGTTGATTCAGGTTCGGTGAAGCATACCCATGATAAGATGGGATCGCCTAAGTAGTTGGTCTTTGCATTCCAGCATAATGCATTTGATGTTGGTAACTTTGGTAAGGTTGATGGGCATGACCATTATGATATGATTGATGTTGACTGTTTTGAACGTACGACTGCCCATTACTTGCAAAGAATCATTGCTCAGATCCTTCGTAAGCTTGTTGGAATTGCGGTTATTGGTATTGTACCATCCATGGTTGTGAAGCCATGAGCTACTGTCCAGTACTGACTGTTTGACCAAGATGAGGGGTAATGGTCCCCATTTGAACCTGAGTCATTCCACTAGTTGGTGATTGTGGTTGCGTCGCAGGGACAAGAGGTTGTTGTATTATGACCTGAGAAAACTGAGGTTGGCATACAACAGGCAACGCTTATACTTGCGACACCGTCACGATACCTGACGTAGTGGGGATATTTGACATAGGTAAACTTTGTTGCATCGAGTATACAACTCTTGGTTGTTGACGCAGTATTGGCACCCAACCGCTAGATGTAATTCCAGCATACCCTGAATTCTATTGTGAACTCTCGTATGGTTGTTCTCCCGGAGGAGACAATGAAAGGGTATACTGCCCTCCATACGGCGGTAACCCAGTGCTCAAAGGAATGATTTTCCTTTGGGGACTGGATTGCCCAAATTGACACTGCGAAGGATCAATTTGTGGAGACTCAACATAAGAGATTCTGATATTATTCCAGACAAACAAACGGGAACAATCCATACTGTCAAAACAACCCCTGGATGGACTCCATCCAACGATTGATAGCTAGTTGGGACAGATGGTACGTCGATGAACATTGTCAGAGTAGCAGCAGGAAGTTCTGCCATTGCTGTGTTGGATGACACAGTTCTAGATGTCGATGGTTGTTCAGACATATTTAGTCTATCCAAAATATTCCTCAGCGATTCTTCAGGAACTTCCGACGGCGGGAAACTAACTTCTGATGAAGAAGGATATAGGGTGATCCCAGCTCTGAATTACGATGGAGCGTTAGATGGAGGATCGAACATAATCTCTTCTATGGAAATCAATCCAGGCGGAAGAGGTAGACCGTCAGGTCCATAAAATATTTCTGGTGCCGAAGAAGGTTAGGTTCTATAGCGACCGATTGTTGGGGAGTAACACCTTCCGAATCAGCTATAGATGGAGCCGGTTCGTGGATAGAAGTGTTTACCGTCACACTAGGATCAGTTGTAATGTCATTTTGTGGTTGCGGAATTTCTTCTATAGAGGCAGGGATACCAGAAATGTTTAGAGTAACTGGAGTCTCTAAGGATGTCAGAGTACTTGCTCCAACCAAACTAGGGGACTTCGATCTCGTTAAACAAGTTCGCTTTGTCCAGAATAGTTTCATTTTCAGAGTCAAAGATGGTTGACTCGTAAGTCTTTGTGAACGACGGGGTTTCAATTGAATTTCTTCCATGATTACGGATTACTTGATTAACTGAAAATAATGGGGAAGAAAATGATTCCAAATTTAATGAATTTTAGACGCTTTGACACAACTTTCTTTTTCAATTTTTAAGAGTCGAGAAAAAGCAAAAGATGACTCTGGTCTCCTTCGATTTTTAATGAGCCTGAAGTGACAAGTGCTCAGATGGACCTTTTCTTTTAAGGAGTATGAAAAGGGACGGAAGAGACTACTTTGGAAATCTAAACAGAGGGATTACCAAACCAATCGCAAAACTGCAGAATGCTTTTTACAGTATGGCAGTCATTCTTCCTTAATGTTGTGTTCAGTGCATTGCGATCGATAGGGCAGCAGACATGGCTTCCTAAGGATAAAGGATATAGCCTATTGTGGTTTCCCAATATATACTCGACGGTACGTGGGAGCACAAGTCTGTACTGGCACTTGTCGTCTCAAAGAGGAGGAATCACCCAACCAGCAATGAAAGCGATAGTTACCAGGCTTTACGATGCCAGAATACGTCTCTACCCTATACTTCTAAATGTTGTGTGTTAGGTTCCAAAGCATTTTTATGTTCATTGAATTTATTTTACAGTTGATCTTGCTTAAGAAATTTTCCTTTCAGGTTCACCGCGTGGTGTAGATATATAATTCATAAAATGCAATCTAAGATGATAAACAATCGTTTAATCTTCTTTTTGCAATGAAAATCCTAGCTACTAAGGAGAGAGAAATGAGATTATTTCAACATAGAGCACAGAGCACACACTAGATGCACTATCCTAAATGAAACCAACGAGTAGTCTAAATGGAAATGCACATGCATGTATTTGTTTTTCGCTTTCTTAATGTGTGAATGACAAAAAGAATGCTGTTCAAAGATTTCTCTTCAAAATGAAAGGAAGATAATGATGACACTTTGCAATTTATAATTGAAAATTGTTTTCGACACTTGAAAAACTACTAATTCAAATAAAATACAAGAGTAACAGTATAATCGACCATCAAGAATAATAGGATTCTTTTCTACGACTGAAAACAACACTTGCGACACTTCCAAATCAAGAAACGACAGTTCGATTACGCTACTTCTTTGTAAAAGAGAACTGAAAATGGTGCACAATACACAAAAACATTTACAGTTCTTTGCACAATGGAGGAGGAATGATGGAAAGGAAGGGGGTTTCCATAGTGGTATACTGATCACAGACAGCGAAACTCCTGAATATAGCTGAAGGGAGTGAAGAAAAACCAAAGTCTGAAGGTGAAATTAGCCTTATCTGATCATCACACCTGTTACATAGGGAAACAGGGATGCATCCCACCTACTGCACACGGGAGGTACAATGCATCCAGATTTCCTTGAAGAGAGGGTGCGATGGTACTAGGAAGAGACTTTAACTTGGTTCTTGATCACAATTTGCAGCTCAGTTCAGGGATTTAGGATGAGCAAGTGATTTTCAGTAAATATAAATTGCAGGGGTTGATCTAATTAGGTTATTAGAGCCACCACCAGGGCAATTAGAATGTTTGCAAATCGATTGTTCAGTTTATAAACAAAACAGGGAGATAGACTGAAGCAGCATTGATCTACTTTGCACTTGCATAGAAAATGCAGTTCGAAGGCTAGCTGGCTTGACTTTAGGCTCCGTCTGGAAGTTTATAAAACAAAAAAATATAGACAAGCAAACAAGCTATTCGTTCCCCAGTGGAGTCGCCATTTTGTTATCAGGAATTCTAGTTTCCACTCAGAGCTGCTAGTCCCACTAAGATGGGTAGCTATCTTAGAAACAAACAAACCAAAACTACTTTCGCTTTCCTTTATGAGAAGTAGATAAGAGGGGAACAAAGGACACCAACCTCAGTATTATGCTTGGTTCCTCTCCCTTCTGACAGATCTTTGCCGCTCCTTCTTCGCTTACCCAGCTTCAGAGAACACTTGTATAGTCAAAGCAGCATAATACTATCAAAGAGAAAAGATCTACAATCATAAACAATATAGGACCATATATATATTGACCACACAAATGCATATATCATCAAACATACAAGAATGTGGAGGAAAACATGAATAGCTTTATTAATATCAAGAATAGTGTTGAATAGGTAAATCCCCTTTGCGGACATAGGCGATCCCACTAGCCCAAATGGGGTCTAGCAACAATCACACAACGCTGACACGCAGGTTCCTAATTGCAAATCAAAGATCGATGATGATGGCCTACCTGGATTCCAATGCTAATACTTGTAGAAGAATCGTCGCTCCTGTTCCTTTGCTCCGGCTGGTCACAATCCCCACGATCCTCGTGAACGGACACCTGCACATGCAAAGAATGACACAGATACAAGCATAAAATCCAATAGGAGTGGAACCATAATGAAAGTCGTCTATTAATGAATAAAAGCAGAGAAAGATACAACCAAGGTTCTGACATTGAACCTATTCTCTGGCTGGGCGAGCAGCTATGTATTCCTTGCACAAGACCTTCTCTCTCTCAGGATTCCGGTAGCATAACCTCCCTATGCTTCAAAATTCTTACTATCACTCTAGCATTACTCCAGCACTCACAAAAACTAGCTTGTCAAATGCATGAGGACAGGCATTTATAGATGGAGAAGGGAGGAAGATACAATGTACCAGGACGCCCATTGTGGATTGGCATTATCCCTGAAAAGCTACTGAGGATAGTTGTCATGGATAAACAATGACTCTCGACCTCTATCTTGAGGATTTTTCCCTCAAAGAACTTCATGATAAGAGAGGAAAAAACATATGGGTGCGCGTTGGCTAAAAATCATTACTAAACTTAGTTGGCGTGAGTGTTGCTCTAGGACAGAGCACCAATGGGCGCGACCCATTTTGAGGATCTCAGTCATTGGCGCGGGTAAGACACTGTGTACCTGCGCCAATGGAAAAAGGGAACTTTTCAGGGATAATTTGCAGAAGGTATCTTCAAGGAACATGAAGTACATACTTAGGGGAACATAATGCAAATGTTTTTAGGTTATGTCACTGCTCACAGGTCCCGGAATGTATCCTCCAATATACGAAAATAGGGGTAACAGGGACGGTGACCAACAATGACAAATTATTGTGTAACAGATGCCCCCTAAAGCATGAGGCCCGAGAGAGAGAGAGGGGTGAAATGATTTACAAGAACATATATAGCTACCGCCGAGAATCTGCATTGAGAGATACAATTGATAGTTCAAATTCATGATGTACGTGGCATGGTCGCAGCCATCCATAAGAGAGTACATGATAATCTAGATCCGTAGTATGGACGCAGCCATCTGGTTAGGATCAATGAATTGACTCAGGTATGGTTGCAGCCATCCAGTGAATGAGTCATGTATCAAAAATCACGCCTGGATTACAATAGACACAATCCAGGGTCTTGCGCTCCATCTCGACCCGAATATAAGTACAAGTTCAAGCATGTGAACATGTGAGCTGAAGTCGAACATGCATGAACATCGTCTGATTACCAGCCAATGATGAAAGCTGTTAACA
>APFE031544352.1:84053-103344 GCA_000404065.3 Pinus taeda
GATGATGATGGCCTACCTGGATTCCAACGCTAATACTTGTAGAAGAATCGTCGCTCCCGTTCCTTTGCTCCGGCTGGTCACAATCCCCACAATCCTCGTGAACGAACACCTGCACATGCAAAGAACGAAACAAATACAAGCATAAAATCCAATAGATGCAACTATATATCAGTCAGAAAAGATATAACTCAATCATCATTATAAAGACAATAGGAGTGGAACCATAATGAAAGTTGTATATTAATGAATAAAAGCAGAGAAAGATACAACCAAGGTTCTGACGTTGAACCTATTCTCTGGCTGGGCGAGTAGCTATGTATGCCTTGCACAAGACCTTCTCTCTCTCAGGATTCCGGTAGCATAACCTCCCTATGCTTCAAAATTCTTACTATCACTCTAGCATTACTCCAGCACTCACAAAAACTAGCTTGTCAAATGCACGAGGACAGGCATTTATAGATGGAGAAGGGAGGAAGATACAATGTACCAGAACGCCCATTATGGATTGGCATTATCCCTGAAAAGCTACTGAGGATAGTTGTCATGGATAAACAATGACTCTCGACCTCTATCTTGAGGATTTTCCCTCAAAGAACTTCATGATAAGAGAGGAAAAAACATATGGGTGCGCGTTGGCTAAAAATCATTACTAAACTTAGTTGGCGCGAGTGTTGCTCTAGGACAGAGCGCCAATGGGCACGCCCCCTTTTGAGGATCTCAGTCATTGGCGCGAGTAAGACAGTGTACTCGCGCCAATGGAAAAAGGGCACTTTTCAGGGATAATTTGCATAAGGTATCTTCAGGGAACATGAATTACATACTTATAGGAACATAATGCAAATGTTTTTAGGTTATGTCACTGCTCACAGGTCCCGGAATGTATCCTCCAATATACGAAAACAGGGGTAACAGGGACGGTGACCAACGGTGAAAAATTACTGTGTAACAGATAGCAAAGAGGATTATAACCCATTGTTCTTACCCAACATCATCCTCTCAGCAAGAAAGCGCTTCTTCACCTCATGAAAAGCTTAGATCACCCAACACTATGATATTCCACCAAGCAATGAACAACACTTCCTTACAAAATACAAGATTCCAGCCTCCAACCTCTGGATCTTTGGGATGAGGGATCCATATATAGATATTTGCAGAGGTGTGAGTCAGCTCTGGGTTTTTGATTAGTGTCATTCCACTGATAGTTCTTGGCTCCACTTGGAGATTTCATTGATCTCTTACTCATCCTTGGGCAAATTTTGAGAGCCAAGTGTCATATGAGAAGTTTCTAGAAGATTCCTTGATCATCCACTTAGCAAACTATCTCTGCCATTTTTCTATTCTCGCTCATCGCACCCTATAGAAGGACTTTTCAATATGCATCACAACTCCCGTGTGTAGTAGGTGCGATGCATGCAGCCTCGCCATGGAGCAAGTGAGATGATCCAATTTTGACCAGTTCTGAGTAGTTTTTCGTGGAGAACTTCTGGGAGATGATGTAATCAGCCGACCTTGTTTCTTTAGGGTGTGAAGAAAAAATTTTAGGGACATAGAAGCCCTTGGTTTATGGACATGTATGATTGGGTTTTAGTGCCCAAAAATGTCTATAACAGTTTTACTCCCTATAGGCGACATTGCCCTAAGCTAAACGTGTGTGTACACAGGACTGTGTGTACCAAACTTGTGTATATGTCTTAAAACACTTAAAAAATTAAATCTCCTTAATTTTGGGCAGAGATCATGGATTTTTCCTGTTGATTACCTATTAGTGCCCATGGCCCAGCTGTTCCCAACGAATTCCCAAATAAAAAACTACTTTGGGAGAAGTATAAAAAGGCTTCAATGGGAAGGCCTAAGGGAGGAGAGAAGAGAGAGAAAAATCACTCTGCTAAGATTATCCCTGAGCAGGTCTGAAGATCCTTGTGCTTCCAGCACTTCCCCCATTATAGGAAACCCTTGTTTCCTTGAGTTATGATGTCTTTCCATTAGTGAAGATATCCTTGAGTGAGTCATGGAAGGAGTTTTTTGAAGGCTAGATATTGGACGAATCTGAAGGATGATTCCGCTTGGAGCCTACGAAAGGAAGAATCAGGTGAAATCATTCCTTACTGTATTTTAGTTATCTATAATAAAAGAAACACTTGCCTTATTCCTAATATTAATCTTATTCATGCTTATGACATCAATGTTATGATTTACATATGAACGGTTGTTTCAATTGTATAACTAACTACCTTTCAATATGCTATGAAGTTGATTTCCTTATGATGCTTGGTCCATATACTGCTATGCTTCCTTGAATTGATTGCCTTGCAAGTTGAAGGATCGAAAGGAACTCCGAGAGGGTTTGGACCCTGGCTAGATCTACCCAAACAAAGGACCCCCAGGTGCACCTCTCTTCATGTAGTTTGTTTATATTAGTATCATGGTTGTATGGAATGCTCGTTTTTCTTTGTAGATAACCCCTACTCTGCTAGTGTATTGACCCAAGACCCTAGGGGACTTTGTCCCTCAACAGATTGGTGACTCCACTGGAGACAACAATATTGTTGTTCCTAGTTTGCGTTTATTCAAGCCAATCAGGGCTCAACTGTTTATCTACTTGCTGTGACTGAGTAGTCTGTTCTTGTAGGAACTTGAACTATAAGTTTGATCAATTACTTCAGATTTTTTTTTGTTTTTTCTTATGATTTGTTATATACGCATCTTGGTCACGTTATAGTTTCATATGTACACAAGTTTCACCACATGAGCCCGTGTACACGCAAGTTTCTATGGACTGAATAGCGTATGCACACAACTGTGTATTGACACAGTCGTGTATACTCTAAAATTTTCAAGAATTTCAAAAAAAATTGTTTCTGAAGATCTGTTTGCTGGTCTGAGTCTTTCCTAAACAGTTAATTTTCTGTATCAGTCTTTATTTTTACAACAATTTCATGATTTCAAACTCTCTCCGGTTGTGGAAAGTGTTGGTCTTGTTTTGTTTTGTGGCAAGCATCATCATTTTTGTTTAAGCATACAAGATTTCTTTCTAGGAATATTGGTTGTTCTGGTCTTCTAGGGTAGAAAGATTGGTCTCAATCTTTGCGGCAAACCTTGTTTTTGTGATATTTTTGTTTACGTGTCAAAACTGCATCTTTGTGGCCATTTACTTTTCTTGCTTTTTGAAAGTTGTTGTGTGACGATTTTGAGAGTTTTCTGTCTTGATCTCTTGATCATTGTCATCCAGCTTTTTTTTGCTGCTCTTTGATTGTTGAGAGCATTTTGAAACACCTATTTTGTTGAGTTTTCGTCCATTTTGAGTTGATAACTTGCAAAGTGTTTTGGTTGCTTATTCTACGGTCTCAAAGTTCTCAATGGTATTTGGAGCACTTTTGAAAAGTCATTTTTGTTTTTTCTTTTGAAGAAAACTTCTTGAAAACTTGGTTTTTGCTTTCTTTAGCCTTGTTTTGATTTAGTTTTCTTTTTGCGAGTGAAAGTGCATTTTTGTTTGTCTTGAAATTTGCTTTTAGTGTTTGGACGAAAATGAGCATTAGCAACTTATATTCTATCTAAACATCTTAAGTGGCTAATTAGAATTGATAAACAAGTTATTTTAATTTCTTTGATTTAGAGTAGTCATAAGTTTTGCATCAGCATGTACTCATTGCATTAGGATAAATTTGTGCATCTTTTATGACATCCATAGTTCTGTTAATTTTTGTGAGTGTGAATTTTGTTAAAAGAAAAAGACAAAAAAATTATATATTCCAAAAAGAGAAGGAACATGACAATATTTCCACTTATTCTTGGCGGCTAGAGTCAGTCGTGTTGCCCTTGAACAAAGCACTCAAAACAAAGTCTCCTCCATTTGGGTAGGATTTAGTTTGACTTAGGTATGCCTTAACCTTGTTATTGAGTCAGTTCTCCCCCGATTAGTTATCTCTTCCAATCATATGGAGGGTTAGTTCGTGTCTCCTTCATGAAAAACTTATACAGAGTCATCATATGCTGCCACATAGTCAACCATCCTTGGTTGTCAGTGTCTTGTCTATCATCACATCAGTTATATTGGTCCTTTACTCGTGTCGATTTGCGAAGGTCTCCATTGACTTCTTGCTGGCAGGTCTTGTCCTTATCGATGACGACATCTTGCTCTGAGGACAGGCCTAGAGCTGCACCCCAGCCCTGTTTTCGTCATTGATAGGTCACCTTGTGCTCAGCATCGATTAGTATCATGGGTCTTTGACTGAGTGGTTTCCCTTGTGTTCAACATTAGCTTACACTATCACACATTGGGATTCATGCAGTGCCTTGGTTTCCACTTGACTCTGTTAGTGGATACCTCACCTTTGTGTAAGCTTTTATTATTGGTTGGTTCAGAGGGTTTCTCTCGTGTGCCAGCCACATCTTGTGTACGTTGGAAACGTGCTTCGGTTGAGTTACTACATCTTTGTCGTCTGATTCCTTCCACATTATTGGCCTATGGGTTACACTTGCACTAGATTGATGAAGGATGCCTTAATGCCTTCCTTCTAGCGAATATTTACCCATCGACTATGACTCATTGCTTTGGGGAAAAGATTTAGAGTTCAATTGGTAGTACCTTGGGGTTTGCAGTCATTAGTGGCAGATCCTTCGCTATCGATAGTGGGAAACCATCATTGTCTCCTGATTGATAGATTCTTACAGGTGTTCGACTCCAACTCATCTATTCACACTTGTTAGATTGTACTGGGTACCTTGATGCTCATTATCATTATCAGTGAGTGGTCTCGTGTTTGTTAACAATATACATCAATGACCGGTAATCAAATGATTTCTCACATGGTTGACTTCAGATCATTTATTCCCATGGTGTAGAAATGTACCAAGGCGGTTAGTGAAGACCTCAGGCTACATCAACATTCATTGGTTCACTTGAAAGTTGCTCCTGTTGCTGCTAGTTGATACCACTCCACCTTATATGTTGCAATCGTTCATGGCAACATTCTATATGCTGGCACCTGAGTTTGCAGTGTAGTACCATCTTACTCCATCATGTTCATTTGGTACTTTTGGGATCAAATTTTGATATCAATGATCCACTTCATCCTTCAGCATCATTGACATTCTTATATGTGATATTTAGACATGTACTTGTTCGATCATGATCAGATGATCCATTATGTATTTTCCAGTCTTTTATACTTGTATACTTAGTAGATCCACTTGTACTTGATATGCATACATGCTTTACTTTCTCTGAGCATGGGTATGCCTGCCTCAAACAATGTTTCTTTCTGATCTCCTTTTGTGGCTTGGCAAGCTGAACTCTGGTGAAGTCCTTCTCATTTTTTGACATGTTTCCTTTCCATGCACTTACTTAATACATTTTGGCCATCATGTACCCCTTCTGACCTCATATATTAGGGAGCATCTGTTATAGCTCCAAATCTCACTCTTGATGTTTGCGATGCTGCACTCATGGCCTAGGGCAAACCCTCCTTCTAGACCTGGCCCAAATACTTAAAAAACAGTGGTTTACTCCCTATACGCAACATTGCCCTGAGCTAAATGCACGTGTACGCGGGTCTGTGTGTACCCAACCCATGTATAGGTCTTAAAACACTTAAAAAAATTAAATCTCCTTCATCTTGGGCAGAGATCACGAATTTTTCCTGTTGATTACCTATTAGTTCCCATGGCCCAACTGTTCCCAACGAATTCCCAACTAAAAAAATACTTTGGGAGAAGTATAAAAAGGTTTCAGTGAGAAGGCCTAAGGGAGGAGAGAAGAGAGAGAAAAATAACTCTGTTGAGATTATCCTTGATCAATTCTGAAGATCCTTGTGCTTCCAGCACTTACCCCATTACAGGAAACCCTTGTTTCCTTGAGTTATGATGTCTTTCCATTAGTGAAGATATACTTGAGTGAGTCATGGAAGGAGTTTGTTGAAGGCTTGAGATTGGATGAATCCGGAGGATGGTTCCACTTGGAGCCTACGAAAGGAAGACTCTGGTAAAATAATTCCTTACTGTATTTTAGTTATCTATAATAAAAGAAACACTTGTCTTTTTCCTGATATTAATCTTCTTGATGCTTATGATATCAATACTATGATTTACATATGAATGGTTGTTTCAATTGTATAACTAACTACCTTTCAATATGCTATGAAGTTGATTTCCTTATGATTCTTGGTCCATATACTATTATGCTTCCTTGAATTGATTGCCTTGCAGGTTGAAGGATCGAAAAGAAATCCGAGAGGGTTTGGACCCTGGCTGGATCTACCCAGATGAAGGACCCCCAGGTGCACCTCTCTTCACGTAGTTTGTTTCTATTAGTATCATGGTTGTATGGAATGCTTGTTTTTCTTTGTAGATAACCCCCGCTCTGCTAGGGTATTGACCCAAGACCCTTGGGAAATTTTTCCCTCAACAACCGCGCCACCATCGGTAATCTCCTTAATAACATATGGCCCTAACTAGTGCATCCTGAGTTTCCTTAGAAATTTATTAAAATTACTATCATACAAAAGCACCAAGTCATTCACCTTAAAGGTGCACATCTTAATATGTCAGTCATGCCATGTTTTTTTGTGATTCTTTTGGACTTGTTGGTTAAATCCAGCCAAAAATCATTCTTCTTCGAGCTCATCCAGCTGTGCGAGCCTCTCCTCTACGGCTTCGTGATCCGTCATACCTTTGAGCACTACTATGAGCAAACTAGGCATGATGCATTCCATAGGCATTATGGCTTCCACTCCATAGATGAGCCTAAAAGGTGTATGTCCCGTCAAATTCTTGCATGTGTTCGATAGGCTAGTAACACTGCAAGTATGAATAGGTCCCAATCACTTTGCTAAGCATTACATACCTTGGTCAGTGCATTTTCAAGCACTTGGTTGAATGCCTCCACTGTCCCGTTAGCCTGTGGGTGATAAGGTGTGCTATTTTGATGATACACCTGAAATTCATCCATTAGTGCATTGATCATCTCGTTCAAGAAGTGTGTACCGTGATCGCTCACCAAAATCTTTAGACAGCCAAATTGCATCAGTATATGTTCAAATAGAAACTTCATGGTAGTCACTCCCATGTAATCCCTCACTGGTTGTACTTCTACCCAACGGTCAAGTACTTTGTTGCAGTGATAATGTACCTCACGTCTGTGTTTCCTTGAGATTTAATAGGTCCTACAAAATCTATTTCCCACTTTTCGAAGTGTAGCAACATTACTTGTGGATTCAAAGGCATTTCATCCCTCCGCAATGGCTTGCCTGTCTGCTGACATACATCACATGCCTTACAATATGCTTTTGAATCCTGATGAAGGGTTGGCCACCACAACCCAGCATGTAAAATCTTCGGCACGGTTGCTCTTCCCGCATAATGTCCTCCTGCGGCCACCATGAGTGTCTGCGATTATGCTACTTCATTCAAACTCAGGTACATACCTTTGCAGTATCTCATCATTCCCCATCTTGTATAGATGCCCAGCAATGACAGAGAAATCTGTTGTGCACACCACTAATTCCTTCTTTTTTTAGACAAAGTATCCTTCCAACATAGTTCCAGTTGTTAGAAAGTGTATTATATCCTCAAAATGTCCATCTGCGATGCGCACAAAAAAGAGTTGTGCATTAGGTAATCCTTCCTCCAAACTAGTAGGTTCCTCCCGTGTCTCAATGCACGATAGGTGGTTAGGTCCCGCGTTCAATCGTCTAGGATTTACAAAAACTTCATAATCGTATTCTTGGAATAGTAAAAGCCATTTGCAAATTCGCCCCCCCAACATAGGCTTATTGGCCGGGTACTTTAGCACGGAGTACATGTGTATTTTCTTTGGTAAGGGCTTTTCTCCATAGGCCTGCATCCACTTGGCTAGATGCACGCGCGGATCATCCTGCCCATCATACTTGTCTGTCAGTCACATCTTAGGCTTCCCAAATCGTGCTCACATCATTATCCTACATTCGCACCCCATCAAAGCTTCCTTTGTGCGTACCCCACCATCTTGCGGGCATAGCGCACAGTACCTAGTCCAAGGCTTGGAGGCATTTCTTTTCCGATACCTCCCTTTCAAATGCATCCAAGAAGGTATATACCTCACTTAGACCATCATAAGTAGGTAGATTCATTTCTTCTGATGACACACAACATAGCGACTGGGTCATCATATTGCAATTCAACGTAGTCACTTCGTGTAACCGGTTCTGCCAGCGTTCTATTTCTTCGTCGGAATCTGAAGTGCAGGAACTCTCACGCTCCCATGTAATCCACCCATCCACGGTCGGATTCACCCAGTCTTGGTCTTGCACTGTTATCTTGTAGATGCAGTCTAGATCATCATTACTCTCATAGTGGCGAACTAGTTCCATATAGCGCGATCCTTCAGCAGGATCCAGGGGTATTATTATGCATAGTGACTTTTTCTCAAAGATCATATTCTGCTTCTTCAGATTGATTATCCCTTTCATATCAATAGCCCAGTCAATTCCTAGGAGCGCAGGATAGGGATTATTGTCATCAACAATCTCTATTACTTCAAAATATGCCAGCGCGCTTGCTCCCTCAATATCCACGGTTACTCCCTGCAATCGCCCCATGGGTATGATTTTATACTAATTCACCATTCTCAGCCAGAGTAGAGACCATTGAAGTTCAGATCTCCCCATTTGCTCCCATGTCTATTTTTGTAGAACATTCACATCTGATCCCAAATCTAGAATGTCTTGATCCATCTCGTATTCTCTGATCTGCACAGTGAGTCTCATTTCACGCCCTGTACTTGTCTTATGCTTTTTGATCTTACAGACTACACATGATTCACCTAGTGCGATCCCAACACATCTATTGATAATTTCATGTAACCCTTTCACAGCCTTACTATCACGCAATAACTTCATACAAGTTTCAGGAAAGTAGTGAGCATAGAGGGGTCCATATTTAGCTTAGGATTATCTTTGCTTCCTGAAGTGGAGGCCTTAGCGAGGCTCTTCTTAGCTTCCATAAAGGTTTCCTAAGCATGCTCCAAATCAAATTCAGCCTCTTTCGTCGGGGCCTTGCGAACCCAGGTACAGTCTTATGGTTGTTTCCCCTTGTCATCTCCGTTGTGATTCCACTTCGGAGCACTATATTTACGTTCGGATATTCCTCGCGCGGCTCAGACCTCATCATCTATAGGTTTTGAGTCAAGGGAGGTGGTAGCGCCCCTTTTTCATGTATTCTAGCTATCAACATAGGGCAATCTTTTGTTTCATGATCAAACAACGCGCAATACTTGCACGACGGGTGTGTTGGATTAGTGCAATTGTGGGCATAGTGTCCCGGCCCTCCGAAATTGTAGCAAATCAACTGTCCGCGACCTCTACCAGGTCCTCCTCTGCATCATCCTTGTCCACGCTCCTAAAATCTTGTTCGTGCCATCCCTGCATTATGGTCAACGGGCCACATTTCTCCCTGAACCTTGTAAGCAGGCATTCTATCCATCATCAATTCATAGATCCTGAAAGTATGCTAATCATGTCCCACTAATCTACAAAAGTTATAGAACAATTGTTGCGGAGTTTGCATATACTTTTGTAACAAGTGGCAGTTATCCGTGGCATGTTTTCTAGCTATTTGACAAATAGCGCACCACAAAGAAGACACAACGCTATGTCCTGCTTGAGCTTCTAGCCTTAAAGGCATTAGTCCTCCTCCTACAAGGTAATTTGTAAAGACCGGGCAATGGTCTTTTTCATGACTCTGACACTTACATTTCACACACCATACCTCTTCTCATAACTTTGGCCAAACCGTCCTATCCTCCTTCAAGCTTTGCATCTCAAGGCACAGATTCTTTAGCTGCACATGGATCTACTGAACTCCTAGATTAGGATATTGCATCGGGGTCTCATGTAGTCTCATGGCAATCTCCAAGGCCTCTACCTGAGTTGTTATCTTTTGTTGCAACAATGCACTTCTTAAGTGTGGTAGTAGCGAAGTCAAAAACCACTCGCGATGTTGTCCTTCTATCAAATTCATGTTGGCCTCGCGGATCATACATTTCAGCCTCTGATCTAGCTCCCAAGGTGTCTTTCCTAGTAGCATTGTGATCTATTTGAATCCCACAATCAACTGCACTTCAGATTTAGGCCTGCTAAATTCCCTATTTAGTGTTGCTTGAATGTCCGCTACTCTAGCATTCAGGTTATCTCTAGAGTACTTAATATACCAGGTTAGTGCACGATCTTGCAGAGCACTAACCAGTGTTGATTTCTTTATATGGTCATTTGTAACACCTTGAGCTTCCCATACAGCCCTCACAATGAACCAAAATTGGTCCGGGTCCTCATTTTCCAAGCCTTTGAATAAAGGAAACTTTACTGTGTTTGTCATACTGAATCGCGAAGGTGGTGGGGGTGGTACGGGTGAAGTTGGAGGTGATGGAGGTGAAGCTAGTGGTGGTGTGTGCAGAGGTGGAATTCACAGAAATCCTTGTCTTATCAACTGAATAGCACTTCGCAGAGAGACCTTTGCGATCCCTTCTTCGTCTTCTCGCAGAGGTGAAACCAAGGGGCTATGCTTTAGACCTTTATTTCCTTTGTCTCTGTAAATTCTTCCACTTCGCGTAGACCCAAACATCAAGGTAGCTTCATAACCTACTTTTTGCACAACAACATTTTAATCCAAGTATTCAAAGGTTTTACATACTTACCTCGCGGTCCTTTGAAAAAGTGTCGCTCTACCTCACTATAACTGACTGAGATGTCAACCACGAACTCAGTAACAAATCCTCCTATAATGCGATCAAGCCAATGATCGACAATGCACATGATCTTATCCTCTAATGCCTCCAACCTTCGCATTAGCTCTAGGGTCCACACAATAGGACTGTTAAGTTTCCACCTTCCTTGGCTATCTGCTAGCTTCAAAATTCACTTGTATAGCTCAATAGGGAAGGACATGAAAAATATTTCATGGATCTCCGTATACAGGTATTGTTCCAACCACTGTTCTTTTGACAGTCACAGGTTTCTGTTTTCTTGTGTTGCGAACTCGTGAATCCTTCTGTCCAACCAGCCTTTGATTTCTTTCTTAGTTGGATTCGAGTGATATGACATCACACATCTCTATGAAGATTCTGGTCCCAGTAACGAAACCATTTGTTAGGTTGCGGAGGCTTGACCCAGGTTCAACGTTAGTTAGCCAAACAAATCCCTACACTACTTGCCCTTTTGGCATCAGCCCGCAGAACGCGGACTGAAGTCTCACCCGAAGTAGTATGGGGGGATGCTGGAAACAAGTTTCCATACCCTTGAGATGGTTGTGATGTCGGTTTATTACAACTATACCTTCCTTTGCATAGGTTTCTTATCCCTCTTCTCTACCCTTCAGTACCTTCGCGAACTGTTATAATCGGCTTCTGCGCATCCATAACTAGGGGCTGAAGTCCTTTTGCGCTGCTAGGGCAACGAATTGCGATATCTCCCAAACTGGGCTAAGTATCCTACTTATCTTATTAACAAATCTTAGTTAGCTTCGTGTAAACAGATGTTCTTACTTGCGTCCACTTAACCAACACATTTATATATTCGTGCATCATATAAGCATTAGCAGTGAAATTCATACCCAATATAACATATGCATAAATAGGAAATAAAGACGTAGAATTTATAGAATACTTCTCTTTATTGATAATTCCAAATGATTACAACCTTGACTCGCCCTGCGCACTCAGCTGCAGGGGTCTGTGCACTCAGCTGCGGATTCCTAGGCCTCTCCATACTCAACTGCAAAGCCTCTACCTATGCTACGACCCAAGACATAGACTTCTACTTCAGATATATTTCTCATACATGTTCGATTTCAATCAATGATTAGTTATCTCTACTACTTAAAGATTAACTCTATTTATACAATCCATGGTCCATGGACCATGGGTAGATCTTCTACAACTGACATTACATTATCAAAAATAAGGGTAGACAACCCTATGACTCTTTAACATCTACGCACTCCGCGCCCACAAGATGCGGAGTCTTTACATTTGGATTACAAAATTGGACCAAAATATGGGCTCTTAGCCCCAAAACTGCCCTTGGGGAATCCTGCACCCAACAGAGGTCGAAGTATGAAGGTTTAGGCTTTGACCAATCGATATGTGACTACTGCGGGAAGAGCAGTCACATTGCAAATCGATGTTGGTCTCTACATCCTGAACTATTGCTGAAAAAACTGCAGGACCAAAAAGGTAAGCAGTTGAATCAATCAAGTAGTGATTCAGAAAGTGAGTCCTCTAGTCAAAAATTTATGGCAAAAGTTATAAAGAGGATTTACCCATGTACATTTTGTGGTAGTCATTCACATTGTGTAGAAGAATGTTGGAAGTATAAGGCATTCAGAAAAAAGGTGGGTGCAATATGGACTAAACCACATACAAATTATTCAGTGCTACAAGTAAAGAAGCGTCTAGGGAATATTTTACTGCAGTCAGACAAGGACCCCGCAACCTCCAGAGAAAGTGTGGAAAAGTCCAATAAAATGCAGCTAGCACAAACTCCAAAGAACGAATTTTCCGACATTGCAAGTTGTGAGGGAATTCGATGAGCAAATCTATGATGCTACCTTGGAAGATAAAATGAACATCCACAGAGTAAAAGCACATGGAGTCGAGGAAGGAAAGTCTCTAGATTTGAACTGGACAGATTTCATGCTTTATGTAAAAAAAAAGTGTGTAAAATTTTCAATAGACCTAGTCGAGTCTGCAACTAGGATCTAGATGTTTTTTTTAAACTAATGCATTTTTACTCATGTTTGTAATAAAAACTTTTGGAGCACCAAAAGTTCTTTATGTTGGGAGGTGTGATCCAAAATGGATCTTGTAGTTTATGTCAAAAGTTTTCTTAACGACCAAGATGGTCCCATGTAGCAATTTGTTATCGACTTGTGTAGAAAATGGGCAATCCCAGATCATCGCGAAAACAACATCAAGTTGAGGTGACCATCGTTTTGAATTTGGTGCTTCTTACAGTTTCTCATTTGTACTTTGGATGATGGAGAAATCATTCGTCAAAGTTTATGAAGCACAAGCACAAGCAAAAAAGAGGTCTGGCTGGTCATATGGGGTTTCCATTGCTCGACATGGCATTTCCATTGCTTGACACGTGGCATCAAGTTGAATCCTATCTCTAGAATCCTACAAAAGGATGATGGTAAGAAACAGCTTTTGATTAATGGTTTTGGCACATTTATATTTGGCGCAAGCCAGAATGGTCAATTATGTTAATGATGTCAAAACATTAAGTTAATTTTAATTTACCCTAATGCTATGATGGCCATTGTATTATGTTTTAAAATTACGGGGCACTAGTAAAAGGCCAAAACATATGGAGCTAAGGAAAGGTGAGTGCAAACCATCCTACAAAGTTTGAAGTGGGAAATATTATTATCCAACCTAAGTGCAATGGTTACAATGGTTTAAATGTTTATGAGAGCATGTGTAAAAACCTTAGTGGCATAACGTTGTATTACCTTTTTAACATAGCGCATTCTTAAAAGAATTACAAACTATATGCTTAGTTTATAAACCATATGAAAAACACAAATGTCGTACTGGATTATGTCATTTAAATGGAATTTTAAAAATACATATGACGAAATGTAATGGGTATGTCAAAATCCACAACAGAGTCCATTATATAAAAAGTGAATTTGAATATTGTTACACCAGGGCAACAGAGCAGAGGTCAACTACAGGTCAGTAGGTAGTTAAGCTATTCAAGACCGCCAGAAGGTAGATGTATTCTAAGCACCCAATGATCAATGATCACACCGACATCATCAGCAGGATTGCATGGATAGGGATCTGGCCAGATGGGAAGCTCCATAACTTGTGTGACTGCACCGAAGATAATGCAATGAAGGATGCTCCAAGTCAGCTATGCCAACAAAGCATCAGAGATCTGGTCTGTCACCAATGCGGATTTGAAGATAATGCAATGAAGGATGCTCCAAGTCAGCTATGCCAACAAAGCATCAGAGATCTGGTCTGTCACCAATGCGGATTTGTCAGCCATGTAAATCAAATGGATAGTAGAGTTATGGCCTTCCGATGCAGATGCATTGGAAAGAGTTTAGCAAGCCACTGGATGAGGTTCTGTCACGACCCGATACACACCATCATCAACGGGAAATCCAATATCGTGTCAACAATGAAGGCTGATGAGCAGGTCTATTAATATGGTTTTTATACTATAAATATAAAACCATTTATGTTAACAAATGCTGAATATTGATTCACAAGTTAGCACCGTCAGAGGATTATAGTTGAGGTATGTCGCGGAGGTTTTATGCCACCATGCCATGAAGGAATACCAGATTGTGGAGTAGGTCGAGACTGCCGCGAAGGCAACATGTCAGAGCACTGCTCAAGCCTGCAACAAACTCACAACACCTGAGCCAATGCTTCTGTCATTGCCATTAGGTTTTGGTCCAATGGGACTCACCGCAACATAGAATGGAGGTTACAACTAATGCCACGAGGAGTGACATAACCTATGAGGCCATGGGAAATGCACCACAATATATGGAAGATTGAAACTTTGGTTAAGTTTGTTTTTTCTATGCGCCAAAGTTAGAACCAAAATTAAAGTTCTATGGTTTTGCTACAACACGGTCCAATAACCAAATGACATTAAACTCCAAATGTGCTATGCATTAAACAAAACTTAGGATAAGTTTCTTGTTTAATATGCATTAATGCGCCATTGTAATCAGAACTTAGGATAAGTTTAGAATGGTGGTCCAATGTTTTATTACCATATGGTTTTTCATAAAGGGCCGAGAAATATCATTTGTCAACACAAAGTTTGTTAAAACAAACTATGCTAAAAATAATATTCCCCATTTTATAAATGCTTCGAATGATTAAAGCATAAGGCATACTTGTGAAGATCACATATTTAGTGTGAGATTCCTTAAGAGCATTTAAAGCTCTACTTTGCATAGATTGGTCATCTTGAAGCCAAATTGAGTGCAAAGATAGGGAATGGAAAGATAATTTAGAGAGCCATCTTAAAACAACATCCAATGGTGCCTGCATGCATTAGTTGGGTCAATTTGTGTGTAAAGAAATCAACCATAGTTTTTCCAATTCAAGGCTTGTTGTGGGAAGCTTTTTGATGTAAGTTTGTTGTTGTAAGTTGGTCATCGGAAAGCCGAGTCAGAGAATTTTCATTGGACATAGCCAACCATTTCAAAGGGCATAATTCAGTTGGATTCTCTTTGTAAGAAAATTTGTTAGCACCTTCCTAATACAACAGACACTTAATTAAAAGCGGACCTAGAAACGTAGTCTAGCAAGGACGAACTCTGTCAACAAATTGAGTTTCATATTTTTAAATGTTGCTTATGCATCTTCTACTTTAATGGTTTTAAAGTATAATGTATGTTTAAGCTTTCTCATGCATCAATCACCTACCAGTTCCATTTTTTTTAGTTTTGCACACATTGAGAGAACGATCTAATTTTCCACATTTTAGATCAACTGGTTCCTTATGTCAGGTTCTAGTGTTAGTTATGGAGAAACGAGGCAAGAATCAAGAACCAACCATAGGACTCATTTCTCAGAGTTGAATTTTACGAAGTATCAGATTTTGATTGCGCGCTCAAAGAATTGAGGAGTGTAACAATCAGATCGTTGATTTCTAAGGTTTTAGATGCTGTCCGGAGGAGCCAACGTCTATTGAATGATTTTACCATCCAAAAATCCAGCTTCAAATTTCTGATCTGAATTCCACTTAGGTACGTAGAGGTATTAGCCTAGAAAGTTTACCTATTATGCTCATAAGAAAATTATTAAAATAAAAAATGATAAAGAAATTAACGAAGAAGTTCAATGTTGCCCCTCATATTGTATGAGTCATTATCCTAGCTTGAAGATCTTGTCCAAATATGTTGTGTGACATCACATCATTTAATCCAAAGTATTTATTTAGCCAATTGCATTCAAAATAGAACTTTACTTTTATAGTTTTTATATATTCAAAGGTTCATTCATATTTAATCAAATTTCTTATAACTTTTTTGACATTTCAACTCTTCACAAATATTTAAAACCTTTTCCTTTTCTCCCTCATTCGAATTTTTCTTCGATCCCAATTCCTAAATTGGGCACTATCTTAACTGTTTAAGTTGTTGCATTGGCCCGATTTCAAGATTGGCCCTAATTCCTCAAGTGTGTCCCCTTCTTACTATTCACACTAATGCCATTGAGCCATTTTCAAAGACTAGTACAATTTCTTAAGTGATCCCTTTATAACTTGTTAGAATTATTGCATTGGTTCATTTCAAAGACCGTGTTCTCTAAATTGTTTTCTTGGCCAATTTCAAGATTTCTCCAATACCTTAATCAAATCCCCTTTTCACCATTCGAGTTGATGCCTTGGTGTATTCAACATCAAATTTGATTGCTAAATTGGCCCTCCTTCTCACCAATTGGGTTGATTCCTTTGCCAATTTCAATATTAAAATTGATTCCTCAATTGATCTCCATCTCATTGTTAAAATTGTTATCTTGACTTAATGGATGGAGAATATTACTTATTATCTCTTTGTGAACCTCAGAACGCTCAACCAATGCCTTCCTCATCATGGTTTTCATTTTCCATTAGTGGTCTCCATCGTTGCTTGGTTCACCCTCATATTGAGTTTTTTTTTACGTCCACTTATTTAGTGGCTTTATGTTTTCAGGGGTCCAGGAGTTTCATCTCTTCTTATTTCTTTTTGCCTAGCTTCAAATTTGTTGGATGCTTCAATCAATTCTCACTGCCTCTTCTCGAAGTTCCCCTCAAATTTGTGGGTCTATATTATATCGAAAGTATCCTCTTCTCTTTCAATTGCTGTCTTCTTTAGGGAAAGCAATGTCACTATGCCAAGAGCTTCATGGTCAAGTAGCAGGAGAGGAAGATGAGGCTTGAGGATGCCTTCAAATTCTAGAGCCCAATAAGGGTCAAAATGTTCAGTAGCTATGTTTATGTAGTTCACCCTTCCCAAGGTTATAAGAGAAATATGAAATGATGAAAAGGGAGCTCATATTGAAAGAGGATTCATCTCATATGCAGAAGTTGAGCAGGATCTAGGAGGTTGGATTTGTGACATAGAAAAACTCTAAGACTAGGCAAACCAAAGACATGTAGATGGTAGATATATATTGGCAAATTGAAACCATGATGGGGAAGGCATTGGTTGAGCATTTTGAGGATCAACAAGAGATTCTACTAAACATAGATGAAGTATAATTGCAACTAAAAAGATGGATGAAAAGGTCATTATGCTTGGACAAAAGTTAGCAAATTTGGAGTTTATTGATTATGTTGAGGATACAAGACCACATGAGGCTATCTCAGTTGAATCACCCTCCAATTAAATGTTATTTGTATTATGCTTTTCTTTTCTTAGCTACAACAACTTGACTACTATTTCAAGAAAGGAAGAATATCAATCATTCAATAATTTCATAGATTTTCTTACGCTACTTTATCTAGTAGGATTTGTGATTATCTTAAACATTTTACAATGATTAAATCTCTACCGTTGTGCTACATGTCTAATTTCCTTAGTTGTAAACTAGTTAGCACAAAAAGACATGTACCTTTTTTCTATGAATTAATATGAATAGTTTCCTAATTTATGAAAAAAAAACATTCCATCCTAGAATCACTTAGGCTAAACCCTACACATTCTCCAAATCATCACCTACCCCATTACCTTCCTTAAAAATATGTTACAATTAAGTATCTAAAAAAAACCAATGCGTTGGGTGGTAGAAGGGTGAAGGGTGCTCTATAACCCCGAGGAAATTAAAATTGTAGAGTATTCATGACAAACAACCAAGTTCAAGCTTATACCCTCTACTAGGGGATTCAGTTAGCCAAAGTATCATCTAAATTATCTCACTAATTTGGGAGACTCCCTCCTTATTATTCAACATTTGGTGAAGGGCTCCTCTCCAAGGGATAAAACATTGGAAATTCTTATGAAAAGAACTATAAAAGAAGGGGAAGGGTTCTCTTCAATGACATATTTCCATGTTCTTTGTGATCTCAATAAAGCTGCGGACCTATGTGCTAATGACGAGTATATAAATTAAAATTAGGAGATTTAAAAATCAATGGCTAAACTAGGCCCTCTCCTATTCCTTAGAGCTAAATAGATTAATATTACTTGCATTATCAATTAGTAATAATATGACATATAAATTTTGTTTTTTGGTGGGTCAATTTTGTAGGATATATACCTAAAAAACCCTAATTTTTTATTGTCTAATTTAAAATTCCTCTAATGGAAAAAAACAATTATAATTTTGTAAAATAAAAAAAATATAAAAACTTTTTTGAATATATAACTCTATACACCTTATATATTTATTATGATCCAAATATAAAATTTACATATAAATACATAATTCTCATTTAAATACTATAATTCTCATTTTAATAATAAGAAAAAATAAAAATAAAATAAAAATCACTAACATATTATTTTACATTTCCTCATTTATAGCCTTAAAATTCCCTTTCATTATTAAACACTAAAATATCCATAATATTTTTTTCCATAATTAAATTTAAAAATCCTTTCAAACCCTTTTAGTTTACATGTTACAAAATGTGATTTATTTTTCGGAATATTCATATGCATGGCGTCTCCGTTGAGTATTATGAATACTTTGATGAAAGGAAATACAAATCCAAGTTACTTTTAACGAAGAAACCCACCCTGATTTAAATATTTTACTTTAAAATTAAAAAATAAAAATATTGGAAAAAACCAAAAACTACCAACTCGATTTATATATATTACTTAAAAATTATAAAAATAAAATATTTGGAAAAAAAACCAAAAACTAGAAAACAAAATAATATTAGAAATTTAATAATAAAAAATGACTAGTTTATCCCATTAAATGTAATATTATTTTTTGTTTTTTAGCCTAATTATTATGAGTGCTTAAAGCACTTACACTCTTTTTTGGACAAGATTTGAATGCACTTGTACATCTGCTTTATGTAAAATTTTATTCTTATTAATAGAAAGTTGCTGATTTTTTCAAAGAAAAGAAAAGAAAAACTTAGAAGAGAAGAGACATATTGAGGTTGCATTAAAATCTGGTCACAACTCAAGTGAGTTTGGCATAAAGATGTGATGTTTTCGCTAAATTATTGGGATATCAAGAAAAATGTCACTTATTAAAAAAATATTACATCTAAATTTAAGGTGAAATTACGGTGCAATAAAGGATGGGAAGATAAGAAAAAATTAAGATATCACAAGGAATTGA
>APFE031544352.1:103840-132745 GCA_000404065.3 Pinus taeda
TAAAATATAATTATCAAAACCATCCATTTCCACATCCACTCTCAAAATACCGCCAACGATTATTTTTTTTAAATAGTAAGATGGGTTAGGTTAGGTTAGTATTCCTTGAATATTATATCCCATCAACATCAACCATTAATGCACATTGGTGAAAGAGTACACAACCCACTCACTTTTCACATTCAATTTTATTATATATGGGTTTGTGACTTATTCTAAAACAACACATTCCCTAGCCCCAAAAGTCTACATTTTTTATATGTTATTAGTCCTTGCCTTTGTCCAGAAGAATAGTTTTTTGCCTTGACAATGAAGGCCCTTTGATTTATATTATTTCAGCTTGCTTTTATAAGATATTTATTCTTTAAAATTTGTTCTAATTAATATTATTTTTTTAATCATTTTTCTAATTTTATCCAAAAAAAAATTGTTGGTTTAGAAAAGATGATGAGATTAAATTATTTTTTATATACATTATTTAATTATTACTATTTGTTAACTATTTTTTTAATAATTAATTAAAAAAAAAAAACCCTTAAAACATACATATATATCATAGCATTATTGCCTTCACATTTTTTTATATGATTTGGCTTTCATTTATGTTTGTAGTCATTGACTTGATCTATGTTTGTATTCATTGTCATGTCTATATAGCAGTTATCATCATTGAAGTTGACACAATTGTGTTCTACATTGTAGTGGTGGAGGTGTTTTATAATGGGGAGTGGTCTCTAATATATCACTTTGCATAGGAATTAATGCATCTTGCATATAGCTTAGTCTCTTTATACATGTCCCTCATTTTTCATTAAATTCTTCATGGTTATCCTTGTACTTGATTCATATGGCCTTTGCAAGAGGGAGATTTTATGTTGTTTTTTTTTAATTCTAGGAGCTTGGCAAAATCAGGTAATCTATATCTCATAATGAAAAGCTAAATCATAAAAGATAACTAACATCTGTGAACTATAAAGAATAGCATATTTAGAATTTTTTTTTGCATTATGTCATATATTATTCACGCATCAACAAACACTATGTAGAAATCAATATTTATCATTATTGAGATACTTATTATATCTCTTAAACCAACAATGTGAAAGTTGGATGGCTTGTGAGAGTAGGGAACTGACCTTATTAGTTTCCAATTCTTTGCACCTTACTTGTAACAATTCTTTTCCTTCCTTACAATGCCTACTTGCCGAGCATGAAGGACCTTGAGAGGGGAAAGTGAGGGTATCCTAATAGTTCCCTTTGAGAAACTATCCTGGCATCCATGCTAGGTTTCTTTTTTAAACCATTTTTCCATTATCTGCCTAATGAAATGGAGCATTATCTTTCATAATTCTCTTAATCTTCAAAAACTAATTTATGTAATTGTATGGCCTTGTGATTCAAATGTTTATCTGTTGCTTTTAGCTAACATCAATTACAAAATAAGAGATTAGACATTTTGAAAGAGACACAAGTTCTTGATCTTACCAAGCTTTTCCACTATTGAACCCATAAAAATCTTAAGGCCTTACAAGTTGAACCTTCATCTACTCCTCTTTTCACTTAACCAACTTGAATCCCATCACAGGTTCCTTTGCCTATAATTCAATTTACTCAAGCCTATGCATGCTATCTATAAACATTCATCCTAAAAAGAAATAATTAAGTAGACCTTTTTGTGATATGAGAGAACAAGTAAGGTCATCATTCAATGCACATGCTAATCCAGAAACCTTCAATGACATGTGAAGCAGGTCTCAGCATAAGAAGTAAGTCTTGATGTGAGTATGGGAGGTGTCCTGTCTATGCCCACAACTAAAGTTTCATCCATAGAATTTTGCTTCAATTTTAGCCTAAACTTTCCCTTCTCAAAATGCATGATGATCTCCATCTTCTGCTTGAATCGATAGTCCTATCCCATGCCCATGAGAGAAATGTCGTTGAGCTCCCTAGCCAAAGAGGATTAATTGAATTAGATATCTGGGGAAGATCTAGTCACTACATTGGTAATTCTCTTGTAGGGACAAAACCATTTGGTCTACATGTATCTACACTTCCACCATGGTGGGAGCCACAGTCACATGTGAAGTTGATGATTTGTTCTGATCTCTTGGATTTCCTACATATACATTGGGAAAAACATGAAATAAAGCAGTGTCAAAAACCAAGGATAAGGCACATGAGATATTAACCTCTTCCACTTCAATCCTATAAGCCTCAACTAGAAAGAATTTATTATTGCTAGCATAGGGGGATTAGCTAAGAACCATGGGAAAACTTTACGTAGGAATACAATGTTAAAATTGACAACTAGGTCCAAATTCCACATTGGAAAACTCATTTTATGGAGATGATAATTGAATTGAATTCCTCTTTTCTAGAGGACCAAAATTGACCTAAAGATCATATAATTTGGACAAGGGAAAATATATTTCTGAATTATCAACCCACATGTGCATATTTGATTAGGTCAACCCTAAAGAAAATTGGATACCCTTGGACGATTATAAATATAAGTGACCTCCACCTCATTCGGACCTCTATTCTCTTTCTTGTTTTTCGCTCGCACAGTTTTGAGGCAAATACACACAAGAATGGGTTTGCTCAAAGGTGAAATTACAGGGTTTGAAGCTCGCATCTTTGTTTTAGGGTTTTGGGCCTCAGTCGTAGGCATGCCATAGAGAAATCTCGTCTACAGTCGCTCGTTGGTCGGCTCATCCATGAGATTGAAGCCTTTCAGTTGTACACACAACACGTCCTCCATGTGACCCACATATAGGGTCTGATTTTTCAGTTGTATGAAGTTTTCACTCATTGACCACAGGGTTCGACAGTTGATCGCAGACAATAACAGTTCATTACAGGCTTCTGAATCAAGGTTTTGGGTATAAGCATTGATGGGTTCATTTTATGGATATTGTTTAGATGGTTATTGTTGATATATTTATGGTTGAATATATGGAGTATTGTACTCTCATTTACTAAATCCTTCAATGACTATCTAATAATAAGAATAATTTGAAATGGTTTTCTCCATAGTGGGTTTTTCCCTAGTCTCTAAACAATCCTAGAGTATCTATGTGTGAATTATTTTCTTCTATTTTTATTTTATGTTTCACTGAATTGATGTTGATGATATTATTCTTTCTAGATAGTTGCATATGTTATTGAATAATGATGTAAATCTAAATAAGGTTATGGTGTTATGGGGTGAATTTAATGTGTTAAATAAGAAATACAATTATCAAAGCAAAGAATAATATAACCCTAAGACAAATTAACATGGTATCAGAGTCAGGCTGAAGAAAAGTCATGCAAATCACCCCTATGATGACACCATTAATGGAAGTAAGATAGGATGGAGGAGACCTAAAAGAATCCCAGGGTTTGAAGGAAACCCTAGTTTATGAAAAATATTTGAGATATGAAATCTAGAAACCATAACAAGGTCAATGTGAAGATACTCAAGCACTTGTGATATATTTGATGAAGCCCTAGACATGATAGTCTCTATTAGATAAAGTTGGTTGAAATATTGTTAGAGGGACAATGGAGAATGATGGCTCTTGAAGGTTGGTTCAAGAGGGAGATGATCACCTCTCATTAAAGATAAGTACTTTTTTATTTATGATGCTCCTTTATGTCTTTAATTTTCTTTATACTTATATATCTGATTATTTTTTTTATTATTACCTATACTTCCTGCATATTTGAGTATTTGGATGCTTCTAACCTCTTAATGAGTTGTTATAAGTGGATCCTTCTTCATGATCATGGATAATGCAGGAAGAGAGGATCTAGTAAAGGAAACAAAGTGATACAAGATTCCTATATAAAATAAGAAGGTGCATAGGTATTTGAATACTATAAGATATGCATGGTATATTGTTTCAATGTTATGTTTCAACTATAATATTGGAAGGAAAGGAAAGCCCTAAGGTATGATGAAAATGTCTCCTTCACAAATGGCTCATGCATTGATATGAAATGATCATAAACTAAATATTGATGTAGAATTGATTAACCATTAATGATTTGAATGTTAGCTGAAGCATGCAAACCGAGGAAAAACTACTTGAAAAGAGCACTTTACCACCGCTGATTAAACATAAAATTGATGCATAAAAAAAGTGCAGACAGTAAAAAACACAACGATACCAGACAACAAATTGACGACGAGGTTTGCCCTTGATGGAAAACATCTCTAGTTCCGCTTTCAAGATGGGCGACCGTTTTTATTAGAAATGAGAAGAAGGTGTTGATTACACAAAGAAAATACTAGAATAAATGTGCACGCAGGCACTTATGATCACTATCATCATATAGCCCTCTGAACCATCTTTCTAACACTTCTTATGATTTTCAAAACTGACCTCGGATACTCCCGTAACACTGAAAACAACAACTGCCTATGTCCTCCATAATCTGCATGCAAAATTCAAAAAACCACACCTCTCTTCCTCCATGGGCAAAATTGTCTCTTATATGCCTGTGCATACAAAAAAACCTCCTCTGATTTCATTTGAGGTGAATTTGGTTAGGTTTTGGATATGGTTTAACTTCGGTCTTGTAGGCATTAGACACCTAGGGCTAGCACCATGGTGGCCGAATTAATTCCAACAACAAAATTGTTTTAAAACCCAAAATAAATCATATCATACCCCAAAACCACAAACAGTTGGCTGACCGGGTGGAGGGTTGTAACCGCTTCATGTGAACACCTATAATAAACTGTTTGGATGGCGGTTACCTCGACGGCTTTCTCTCTGTCGGTTCTAGTTTGCGGAGACATGTCACATGTTGACTGTTGTGGACTACGAGGCTAGCTAACCTCCAAGTGCTAGCCTTCCAGTCACTAACCATCATGACTTAGCTCCGACGGTCTTCCAAACCCTATTACATGTTTTCTCTGCTGTGGTTTAGACTAACAATTTAGGTTGTTGTTCCCAAACCCTTGTAGTTAAACTTGTTTCTGGTCACATCACCATGGTTCCACTGCATCTTGTGGACACGGTTAGTGCCGTGTGTTATATTTTGCAATGTTTTAACATATGCAAAGGTTGAGAGGGTTAATATGTTTAGGTTTTGAGTTAGGTACAAGGTTTTGCAACATGTTTTGAATGCAATGGTTGGTGTTTTTAGGATTAGGCTTAGCATTAGGTTTAGGTTTGTATTTGTAGTAGATTTTAGGGTTTTAGAACTTAGAACTTAGGGTTACGTAATCGTTTGATTGTGTTAGGTTTAGAACATCCCCATAGGTATTGAAGCATGGTTACAATACCATAGCTTATTTCCCTTCTAATGAACCACATCAAAACAAATTGTCACATTTGACATTTCCACCATGAGTTTTATTGACGAAACCATATCAAACCTCTAAACAGACGATGACCATGTCGACACTAATCCTTCTTGTCAACTAGACCCATATCAACTGAACTCCATGAACACTATGAACATTACCTAAACAACCTGATCCCTAACCAACACTGTCGATCTGTCGAATTTGAACTGAAGCGATGACGACATTGAACACCATACAATTGAATCGGCAGAATGCTCCTGGATCATGCATATGAAAGTAATTTAGATTCATGGTTCTTAATATGAAATGATGCATTTGGTATTGAAAAAGTATCCTACTTCTTAGACATGATGAATTTCTTGATTCTATAAAGCTACTTAGTATTATATTGGTATACTTGATGTTTGGCTAACACCTATCATTTTGGATATCTTGATCCCATAAAGAAGGCTAGCACCTTGATTCTAATAGATGGTAACTCGATACTATTGATAATGTTTGTGATAAGCATGCTAGACATGATGATAGAAGTGTAACAATGAGATTGATATTCATTATCTTCTTGTTGACTGTGGTTAGGTTTAGATGAGCTTAGTAATTATGACATATGGTAAAATTGAATGCCCTGACTTGATGAATTGGGTTATGTGACAAAGAATTAATGTTGTGATCATGATTATTGAAGTATACTCCTATAGCTATTTGACACTAACCCGTTATGAAATATTGATGTCATGATGTAATGGTGAAGTAGTTGATGCATACATATATGATAAATATGTGATATAGTATGACTTTATGATCTAACCGATCTCTTGATGCGTGACAATATTATAGACAATTTGATGACTTGAATGAAGATGATTGAGTGGCTTCCCATTCAGAGGGAGAATCTCTCCATAAGATCCTTTCTCCTATTATCATTTGCATTATATGCATATTCTTTACTGTTGAAGTATGATTTATGGACATGAATAGTCAAATATATGATATTGTTGATTTGTAGCAAAGCTTTGATTTGAGAGAGAGAGAGTTTTCCATTACTCCAAGCCTCAGTTGGATAGAAGCAAGCTTACAGGTGTGACTATAGCCTCTAAGTCACAGGGTGCGACTGTAGTCTCTCAACTGCATGTAAGAAGGGCTATGGGTTATGCCTAGAGGAAAAAAAATGAATTTTTGTGCATGAAATCAGAAGTTCACCTAAAGGATGTTAGTCCTACATACATGGAGCAAACAACAAAAAGTTCTATGAGTAGGTAAGTTTGAATGTTTGACTTACTATAATGTGAATATTTTGACTAAACTTATGTTTGCAGGTGATCAATATGTCATTATGATTTAACTATTGAGGCTTGTGTATGACAATATTTGATAACAATTGCAAGGGTTTTACTAGATTTCGTTGATTGATATAGATAAGCAGTGTTTGGAGTTTTGACATGATGCTTGATAATGATTTAGAACTTTGGCTTGATGATTGAGATATGTTTTGGGCTATAGATATCATTGTGATAGAAAATTTAGGATTTGACCTTAAGATTTGATTTGATGGCTGATGATTTTCCTTAATAACAATGCTACATGGCAATAGTAACTTTCAGTGACTTATATTGGTATTCTGTGTTGACATCATTAGCTTTAACACAATGGTTGAAGTATTGACAATTATGATTCAGTATGAAGTAATCTCACAATAAATGGATGGAACATGCATGACTTATTCTTGGTGTACGTATTTGCATCTAGTGACTTATGTTATGATCATGAGGATGGCTTGATGAAGTTTGGATTAATATTGATTGGTCGATGAAAAATTGTTAGCATGATAATAGATAATTACATAACTTGATATTTGGATGTGAGCTCTACCTATCACTTGGTCCAAAGAATTTGTTACAATGATATTGATGATTTTGATATTAGTTCTGATTTGGCATCTAAACTTTGATAAGTTGTTGATTTGATTGCATAATATTGACTTATGTATGGTTAAGCATATTGGTTTAGTAAAGTGTTATGTTTTTAGAAAGCTCCTCGAGTCAAATATGTCTACATTGACAGTTACCTGGTGAAGCCAATAAGATGTGTCGATCCAAACATCATCTTCAAAAGGGGTCCAAGGTATGTCTTTGATTTTGGTTTTATATATTGATAGTCTACTCTTGACAGGTAATGAGCCTCTGATGAACAAAGTAAGATGGAGTTGGCTTCTGAATCTAGGAATAATCAATCATGGCATGATGAATCGATTTCTAAATTTTGGAAAGGAAAATCTATATTGAAAATATATTGAAGAGTTTTTGGAAAGTAAAAATGAAAATCCTTGGACACTCTGATCAAATTTCAAGAAGTTATGAAGAGACATTGTTGAACCTAACTTGGAAACTGACAATTAAATGAAGAATTAATGTTCCATGTGGACACCTGTCCATATAAATATATGTTATGCATATAACCTAAGTGAATTCATGATTAATTTGCTTCATACACATTGAGTTTCCACCAAGCACCCTTCAAGATATTTGCATGGGACTATCAATTTTCGGTCTGAGACATTCTTCCTATGATATGTGACTGCATGGACGTACTGATGCTATTTGGGATCATTGTTGATGAGATAATAACATTTTGGTGCTGCCTTAGTATGATATTTGCCGTGATGTTTTGGATGAGAAATTTGTAGCTTTAAACACAACCGAGGTTGAGTACGACGTTGCTAGCATGACCAACTGTAAGGAAAAATGAAAAAGATTCTTAGAAATTTGTTTGGGAAGGTTTTGGATATGACATGGATACATTTTGATGACAAATAGTGGGAACCAATAGGCAGAGAATCTTGTACATAGTCGGGACTGAGATACCTTCACATTTTGAGACAGTGCTATTGTACAAGACAAGCTTAGGCTTGTACCTCCATGAATGGGAAGATGACTAATATATATATGTATATATATATATTGTTTATTATATATATATATATATATATATATATATATATTATATATTATATATATATATATTATATGGATGTATGTATGTATTTTTCTAATGTGATATTTTATTAGATGTATTGTATGAATAGGAGACAACTGCTATTGAGACATGATGATTTCATATATGAGTACGATGATATTTTTTTTATATACAGAGAGCATCGTTGATCAAGGATGCTTAGACAACTCTTCCCCCGCTCTATTTGAGCTCCCAAGGTGTGGAATTCAAATAGAGGGCTCCTAAGGTCGAGGTATCTATGGAAAATAGGGTATCACCCCTATTTGTTACCCATAGGGTTGGAGATGTTGCTCCCCTATCTTGTTCTTTGCAAAGTATGCCCTAGTTGGCATCATACCCAAAAGTTGTGCTTGTTGGGATTATCCCTCCCCGTCTAGACAATGGGTTGAGGAGGCTTGGGGGCATGTGATCCTTACCTTTTTCTAAGTTGGGTATCTCCCAAGCTCATATTATGATGTAGGTTTTCTACTAGATGACTCTTAAGGGTCATTGATCGAAATATCGGTAGGAAATAGGATGGGATGAGACGTGCTGCCCTATATCACCTATTGCTCGATATGGGGTTGTAGATGTTTATCTCCCCCATGAGATTTTGGGTTGAGATGTTTTCCTCGATGTGGTTCCAGGTTGAGATGTGATCCTTGATGATACACTATCTGATGATGATGTGCGTCGTATAATTGGCTCCCCACTAATTTTTCCCAAGTGGTAGCATTGGGCTCCCCGCTGGCAGATATTCTAGGTGGTAGAAGTGGCTCCCGTGAAGAAAAGAGGGTGGTAGCTTAGGCTCCCTTCTGATGTCAAATTATTCTTCTTTTAGATTCAATAATATTTAGCATGTAAGTGTTGGGCGGAACCCCAAGGAAAGTTTTGGGGAGTAAAGCCCAGATTTTGACCAAATTTGATGTAAAGACTCCGCATTTTGTGGGCACGGAGCACAAAGATTGTAAATGAGTCGTAGGGTTGTCTACCCTAATTTTTTGATTTAATGTCAGCTTTAGAAATCTACTCATGGTTCGCGGACCATGGGATTGTATAAATAGAGCGAGGCTCTAAGTTGTAAAAAAGGGAATGATAGTCATGAATGAAGGATGAAGAATTGAGTCTTATCTAAGTGTAGAGTCGAGCCCTTGGGTCATAGAGTAGGAGAAGGCTCTACAACTGAGTGTGCAGAGGCCTAGTAGTCCACAGCTAAGTGCGTGGACCCTTGCAGCTGAGTGCATAGGGCGAGTCAAGTCTGTAACCTTTGGAGAAGTAATAAAGGGAAGTTTTACATCATTTTTGTTGATAAAGTGAATATAAGATAAAGTATCTATTTATGTGGAGATAACTAACTGTTATAAGAAGATAAGTAAGATCTGTGGTATAACTTATGGAAGTAGCATAAATTACTACTAGGGAAGCGCAAAATCACCTTAGCACCTGGTGAGGGTTGTGCAAAGGTGATTATAACAGATCGCAAAGGCCTCGCAAGTTAAGATAGTGCGCGAAGTGACTTGCACGAAGGTATTCACAGTTGGACTAAATCGACCCCTCAGGCATCTCAAGGGTGTTAAAACTTGGTTCCAGCATCACTCCATACTGCTTCGGGTGAGACCTCAGTCTGTGCTCTGCGGGCTGTTGTCGAAAGGTCCAATAGTGTAGGGATTTGTTTGGCTAATTGACTCCGAACCTGGGTCAGGCCCCATCAAGCCAACAAATGGTTCCATTGTCGGGATCAGAATCTGCATAGAGATGTCTGATGTCGTATCATTGGAATCCAACTAAGAAGGAAATTGAAGGTTGGTTGGAAAAAAGAATTCATGAGTTCGCGACACAGGAGATTAGGAACCCACCACTGACAAAAGAAGAGTGGTTAGGCTGCTACCTATACACAAAGATCCATGAAATATCTTTCGCATCTTTCCCTACTACGTTGTATGAGTGGATCATGAAGCTAGAAGATAGCCAAGGAAGGTGGAAACTTGACAATCCTATTATGTGGACCCCAGAGTTGGTGCACAGATTGGAAGCATTGGAGGATAAGATCGCATACGTTGTTGATCACTGGCTCGATTAGATTGTAGGAGGATTCATTATTGAGTTCACGGTAGATAATTTAGTCAACTATAGCAAAGTGGAGTGACGCTTTCTCAAAGAACCATTAGGTAAGTACGTAAAGTATTTGAATACTTGGATTAAAATGCTATTGTGTGAAAAGAGGGTTATGCAATTACCTTGATGTCCAGATCCATGCAAAGCGGAAAAACATATAGAAACGAGGAAAGTAAGGGACTAGAGAATAGCCCTTTGATTTCACCTCCACGTGGGGACGAGGAAGAGCTTGCGAAGGTCTTGCCACAAAGTGCAATCCATTTGATAAGGCAAAGGATTCCATGCATACCACCCCCACCCACACTGCCTCCAATTTCACCGCCTTCACCTCCATCTTCACCCGTACCACTTCTGCCACCATCGCAAATCAATATGGCAAGCACAATAAAGTTGCATGTGTTCAAGGGAGTAGGAAATGAACATTTGGACCAGTTTTGGTTCGTGATAAGAGCCATATGGGAAGCCCAGGGAGTTACACATGATAACATAAAGAAAGTTATGCTAGTCAGTGCTTTGCAGGATCACGCACTAACCTGGTATATTAAGCATTCTAATGACAATCTGAATGCGAGAATCACAGATATCCGAATTGTGCTAAACAAAGAATTTAGCAGGCCGAAGTCAGAAGCACAGTCGATCATTGGATTCAAAGAGATCACAATGCTACCAGGAGAGACTCCTTGAGATCTAGATCAGAGACTAAAGTGTACGATTGTGAAGCTAATATGAATTTGATGGACAGACAACACCACGAATGGTTTGTAGCATCGGTAACGCTGCATTTGAGGAACGTGATATCGCAACAGAGGTTAACGACTTAGGAAGAGGCCTTGGAGATCGCATAGAGGCTGCATGAGACACCGATGTAGGATCCTAACTTGGGAGTTCAACAGATCCATGCGCAGTTGAAAAACTTATGCCTTGAGATGCAGAGTCTGAAACAGTACAGGACAACCCAACCAGAAGTGTGTGAAGAGGTGTGGTGTGTAAAATGCAAGGGTTAGGGTCATGATAAGGACCACTGCCCTATGTTCGCAAATTACCTCATGGGAGGAGGACTGATGCCATTAAGGCCAGAAGTGTAAGAAGGACCTAGTGCGGCACCAGCTTTGTGGTGCACGATTTGTCAAATAGGAGGAAAGCATGCTACAAACAACTGCCATTTGTTACAAAAGTACATGAAGAATTCGCAACAAGTGTTCTGTAATTTTTGTAGATCGGTTGGACATGATGAGCGCACTTGTGGAAGCTATAAGCTAATGATGGATAGAACTTCCACCTATAGAGTTCAGGCTGAAACATGGCCCTTAGACTCGAATGCAGGAGTGGCGTTAATCAGATTTTAGGGGCATGGTTGAGGCCGAGGTGGAGGAGGACCTAGACAAGGTCGCGGACAGTTGACATGCTACAATTGCGGAGGGCCATGACAGTATGCCCATGATTTTACGAATCCAACACATCCATCATGTCTGTATTGTACCTTGTTTGATCATGAGATGGAGGATTGTCCTACATTGATAGCTAGGATACGTGACAAGGGAGTGCTACCACCTCCCCCGACTCAGAACACGCAGATGATGAGGTATGAGCCGCGCAAGGAATACCCAAATGTGAATATTGTGCTCCGAAGTGGAATTGTGATGAGAGATGATAAAGGCAAACAACACAAAGATAATACTTGGGTTCACAAGGCTCTAACGAAAGAAGCAGGGTTTGATTTGGAGCGTGCTAAGGAAACCTTCATGGAAGCTAAGAAGAGCTTTGCTAATGCCTCCAAATCAGAAAGAAAAGATAGACCGGAGTCGGAAATGGACCCATCTATGCTTATGATGTTCCTGGAAACATGCATGAAGATATTGTGCGACAATAAGGCTATAAAAGGATTGCAAGAAACCATTAATAGATGCACTAGGACCATGCCAGGAGAACTGTGCGTAGTCCAGAAGATTGGAAAACACAAGACTAGGACTAAGTAATTCTGAACATAGGATCAGATGTGATCGTTCTGCTGAAGTAGACATGGGAGCGCATGGGGAGGCCTACACTGCAATGGTCTCCTATCCAACTGCAAATGGTGAACAAACAAAAGGTAATACCTATGGGGAGATTGCAAGGAATCACCGTGGATATTGAGGGAGTGAGTGCACTAGAAGACTTTGAAGTGATAGAGATTGTTGATGACAACAATCCCTACCCTACGCTCTTAGAAATTGAGTGGGCCATAGACATGAATGGGGTGATTAATCTGAAGAAGTGCAAGATGAATTTTGAGAAGAAGTATTTGCATGTAGTTATACCCTTAGACCCTGCTGAGGGATCGTGCTACACAAAGCCGGTGCACGACTATGAAAGCGACGACGATTTGCACTGCATCTACAAGATAACCGCATGAGAGCAAGATTGGGTAAATCCCACTACGGACGGGCGAATTTCATGGGAGCATGAAAGCTCCTATATGTCATATTCTGATGAGGAGATAGAGCAATGGCAAAATTGGTTACACGAGATAACCAACTGAACTGTAATATGATGATAAGATAGCTACACTACGTATTGACAGAAGTGAGGGATATGCCTACTTATGATGGGTTAAGCGAGGTAGATACTTTCCTAGATAAGTTTGAAAGGGAGGTGCCATAAAAGCAACATTTCCAGGCCTTGAATTGGGTACTACATGCTATGCCCCCAAGGTGGTGGGGTATGCACAAAGTGAACTTTGAGGAATGGCATGAATGTAGAAGAATGATGTGCATATGGTTTGGGAAGCCTAGAGTGTGATTGACAGATAAATGCAATGGGTAGGATAAACTGCGGGCACATCTAGCCAGGTGGATGCCGACATATGGAAAACAACCTACGCAAATGCACATGAACTTCGCATTGGGAGATACGGTCAATAAGCATGTGTTGGGGGGCAATTGCACAAATGGCTCCTCAAGTTGGAATGACAGAATGTGGAGAGAATGATCACACACAAGGTTATCCATGTGGAAGCATTTAACGAGGTGTGTGAAGCACTAAACAAAGTATGTAGTGCGCAGTGAAGTGATTGTGACCTGTACATACCTGTAGTATTATGGGCTTATAGGATGACATCCAAGAAATTGATGGTACAGACACCTTTCCGACTGGTCTATGGAGTGGAAGTTGTAATGCCGATGGAATACATCATGCCTAGTCTACGCATAACAATGCTGACAGGTGTGACGGACCACGGAACCCTGGAGGAAAGACTCGCGTAGTTGGAGGAACTTGAGGAAGAACGATTTATGGCTGGCTTTCACCAACATGTACACAAAAGTAGTGCAAAAAGGCCTGGCACAATCGACGTATTAAGTTGTGCACCTTCAAGGTGAACGATTTGATGTTATTGTATGATAGTTAGTTTGATAAATTCCAGGGAAAATTTAGAATGCATTGGATGACACCATATGTTATTAAGGAAGTCAAAGATGGAGGCGCGGTGCAGTTGGTAAAGTTAAATGGAGAGCCTTTGGTAGCCAGTTGAAGCCATACACGGGTGGCCCGACTATCTGACTAGCCCACTGAAGCACAATCTTAGCGCTCTAGGTAGTTGAAAGGAGGTGTTATCACAAAACCTAACCCTGACAGGTCACTGATCAGGTAGACCTTGAGTAACTGTTTCAAACCAACTTTTGGCCGAGGCTTAGCCTCCTCAACCTAAGAGGGCTCTCTCACTAGGTTAAATATTTTGATAATGGGTTAGATGGCTAATTCTATGAAACAAATGAAGGAGTGTAAATGGTTGAAACACAGTCAATAAACATCCATTGGGCTTATGGAGTCAGAAAATGCTTAGTATGACAAGAATATCAGCTAAACATGGAAGTCAGGGCATCAAAAGTTCAATATATCAGTTAACACATAGAAACATGTAGGAAACACAGTCTACAAATGCATGAAGGAAGTTAGAGCATTGCCAATGAGTTCTAAGTATCATACATTCATACTAATGCAAATAAGGAAATGAGGACAAACATAAAACAAGCCACCATTGAACTCTTTCTGAATCCTGAGAAGTAAAGCCAGAGTCTGTATTCATAAAAACATAATCTTCTACAATGACACAATATGAGTGTTTTCTCTGAAAATTTCCAACCCCTGGTGTATTACAACTCTTGTCATATATAGAGTTTCTTTACAAGCTTGAATTCCTTCCTCTAGCAAGAGGGGAATTCAAATTTCTCTAGACCTGACACCTATTAAACTTTAAACAAACTATTAATTACAATTGAATGTAAACTAATAGTCTTAGAGACCTAATTTGACTAGGAGTGTAACTCATTATCTATGCTGGCAAAAAATTTAGCTATGAAAATAAACTCGTTCTTTGACATTTGTCCCCCTTCATCTTTGGCTTGAGTGATGACTTTAAACTTCATGCTGGCCTTTGATTGCTTGTCCTTTAACTGTCCCTGGATACTAGGAAAACTGCCCCTGTTTTTCTGCTTTGGTCTCCAAAGTGGTTCCTCGAATTCTGCTAACCACTTTATCCCTTTTAATAACATGTGATGCCTTGAATTAGACCAAAGGTCCTGCTCATATACTCATGCTAAGACAAAACCCCTTAGATGTTGGTTGAAGCAGGACAACTGTCTGAGCTACGAAATGACTGCTGTTTTTGTAGCACAGTGTTTGGAGATATTAAATGCCTCTAATTCTTTGGATTTTCCTTTGCTTAGTATTTAAAACTTCTGAGGTGGCCCTTTTGTATCTTCTGTAGCAGCATTCTTTCATAATGGTTCCCCCCTTTCATTTCAAAATTGATTCAAAAACAAAACTTGTAGCTTCAGTAGTTTCGTAGCGCGCTATGAAACTGTTGTGCATTATATGTCATTTTGGGACAATTTTTGTCCCAAAATTGCTTCACTTATTGTCTGCTTCATTTATGTTGAGGCTATTCTTCTGGTTCATTCAGTTGAATCTTCAAATCTTCAATCTGTCTTTTCATCATTCGGATTCCAGTTCTCAATTTTTCATTGACTCCTCTGATATATCTTGCCTCTTTTATTGCAGGGATCGTCCAAGTGAAATATTGAGCATGACAGCTAACTACTTCAGGTATTGAAACTGTTTTATCTTCCCACAGAGCCTCCATTTTGTTGAAATTAGCTTCCTTAACTGCATGTTTCCTTGCTTTTTGTCTAAGTTTGGCAATCTCAATATTGGCAAGCTTCAATTTCTTGTTTACCTCTTCAAAACCACATTCCTCTTGTTGAGTGATAACTGCCTTACCTTTGCCATCTTTGTGCAGTTGCGATGATGTTTCTAATGGAACCACAGGTTCTTCATGTAATTTTGCTACCTCCCCTATCTCACTTGCTTCTAGCTGTGCCTCTTGTATCCTTCTTGAATGCCTTGTCACAGGTCTTCTCAGCTTGAACACAAACTCTGAGACCTGGTCATAAAATTGAAGATTTTTGGAAGATTTAACTCTTTTGGTTTTGTTCTTGCTGGCTTCAAGTAGCTCTGCTTGGACCAGAGGAGTCTCTTCTATGTCGATGGCCTGGAGGAGATTGTTCAAACTTCCCTTTGAAGCCGAGCTTTCATCAACAATCACAGTCTTCCCCTTTTCCTTGGCTAATTGACTTCTTGTTACTCTTCTTTGGATAGTTTTATCAACAGACTGCACTTGTACCACCTCATTGATCTGAACCTTTTTCCTCTGTGACTGTTGAGGGGTGCCTTGGACTGCTAGAGGTGTCATAGGCTCCTTCACTTGCTTTCTAGCTTTCAATTTCACAAATCTTCTTGATTTTGTTGCCTCCTGATGACTTACTGCTGGTGCAGAAATCTCCTTAGCCTTAGGGCTAAGTCCTGTTTCAGTTTTAAAGCCTGTCATAAACAAGAAAGTAGACCATTCTCTTCCAATCTTCAGAAGCTCATGTAAAACAATCAACTTGATCAACCCATGATCGAATAATGAGGTTTCACAAGCTTCTTTCTTCAATTGAACCTTATCAGACATTTTACCTAAGCTACGAAACAGATAAAAAGTTAAATCAGGAGATATCTTTCCAGTGAAATGTAAGAGGAGCTTAAAATGGTAAGAGTACACCTTATGATATCTTCCCTCACAGGTAAAATATCTTTGGATGCATGTCAACAAGTTGGTATATGAATCCTTTACATAGCTTTTGGGCACTACTTTGGTTAAGTCTAAGCCTATGAATTTTGGCTTCAAAAATTCTTGGCAGAGTGCCATTTCGAATTTAAAGTTCTTAAACTATCTTTCCTAGCCTCTTGGTATCTCAGTGACTGCAGATATGACCTCAATAGAAATTGGAATTTCTAGCACTCCAACTCTTGAATTCAAACTAGTGAAATTGAAAGCAAAATCTTTGGTTTCTTGAACATGACCACCTTGAAGTTTTTCATAGAATCTCCAATATCCCACTTGTTTGAATGCATGTTCAACCTCTTTGCTTCTCATGAGCACATGTAAACCTTCAGGCTTAGCTCTAAGACACCAGCCTGATCTGTGATTTTTCCTTTCTTCAGACATGTCTATGAAATCCTTGCAAGGAAACTTGAAAATAAACCTGCACTGTATTGGTTTGAACACTGCCTCGCTTGAATTTGAAACTGAGAACTACCTCGCTTGAGCTTTCGAAAATTTCTGATGAGTGTTGTCCTTAAGTTTGCCAATTGTCTTCTTATGCATGAAAGTAACATGGGAAAAACCAAGACTAACTCACCTCACCTTACTTTTCTTTAAATTTTAAAGAATGCATACAAGACATCTAACGAATCTAATGATGAGATTGAATGGCTGCATGTGAAGGCATGGTTCAAGGACTGACACATGGTGATGAAACATTAATGGATTTTGATGGAAAAGATAGCTAGACAAGATTAGGCATGAATCCATGATTTCGTAGCGTAGCCAGTGCAAATTCTAGGTTTTGCGCTATGAAATCTCCTAAGTACGAATCCTTGTTTTTGTAGTGCACACAGTGTATTTTTTGAGTTTTGCGCTACGAAAACTCCTAGATGATTTCATAGCACATGTCAATTTTTGAAACGACCTTGACACATGACACCTTTGAATCAATGTGGGATTAATGATAGGTAAAACAAGATTGTTGACCTTATTTGCTAATGGGAACAAGACTCCACTCTATGTTCTAGACTCCTTAAACAAAACAATAAAAATGACTTTGACCAGGACTAATCATAAAACTTTGGAACCACACCAGTTGTCCAATTTTTTTTTTGAAATTTTTTCAGTGATAACAATGCCTCCACTTGGGATAGTGTGCCCCTTGTGGTACACTAAGAACCTGCAGTTCCGGTGCTACTATCCATATTTTAGAATAGAATTTTGAAATGTTGCCCAATATGATTTCCAAGATTTAATGATTTCTGCAAGAGGGACTCAACCTGCACCTACTAAAAAAAATTCTCAGACAACCTACCCTGAGCTTATTTGCATCTTCCTACCTACCTACCCTATCAATTGGAAACTTATTTTAACTCAATCAATGTGAAATTTCCAATGTAGCCAATTGTTTGTTTTATCTGATATTTGAGTTTTTTTTACTGCATTGGAGTTCAAAGCAACTATGATATTGTGATGACCATTGCCATTGAAATTACCTCTGGTCTTCATAGAAAAACTAAAACACTGGAGAGTAAAACTCTTGCATGTATTTAGCTATAGGGTCCTAGAATACATGATCAGCTTGATGATCTTCATAACATCTTGTTACTTCTAACAACTAATCTTTAGTCACACAACATTTATTTGATAAGTTATCCAACTGCCTTTATGCATGATTCCCATAGGCAATGTAATTTTCCTCTCTATTATGATCATTCTTTGAAGTAACCTGCTACAAGGAATTACATAAATGATCAACATTTTCCTCTGCTTGAGGGCTATAAAAAATTTCTTCTAGTATTTCTTCTTGGTGTTTGCAATTATTTTCATCTTCATTATGATTCGAAGACTGACAAGTCTGCTGCATCTCTACATCAATCTCAAAGGATGTAATATGATTTTCATAGGTATACTCTTGCTGATTTCTATGTTGCATGTCATGGGATGTTATCCTTTCTTCTAGTTGTTGAAATGTATTGTTATGAAGAGCCTCTAAAAATTTCTTCAATCCATAAATTATCATCATCATAACAATCCTCCAAATACTGAATAAGACTCAAAGAATGTTTACAACAATCTTTGACCAACAATAAGGAAGGATGACATTCTTTATACATCTCATAGAATTCATCATGAAAATTAGCAAGCGAACATATTGAACCATTTTCCAAACCTTTATACCAAGACCATGCTTTTCCTTATAAAGTAGTCATAAACATCTTCATGAGACAATGTTCAGGGAACTGAACCTTAAGACTATGTACATGCATGTGGAACCTATCCAAATGAAGAGAAACATTGTCTTTCTTTTCATCTTTGAATATTGGAAGATCATCTAACCGATCAACCTTTGGCGCAGGATTTGGAAAACCAGGGATATGAGACCGATTCATAGGGGCATACCTGGAATTCATTCTTGCAATGGAACTCATCCTGAAACTTCATCTAGGGAACTGATCTTCTTAGCAGTGGATACACCTTCAAATTTTTTATTTGATGTTTGGAGTCGCCAAGGTAGTTTTACAACCTCGAACAAATTCTGAAGCTCCTGCTACCTTCAAGAGTTCAGCTTCATGATTTTTCGGGATATCTATAGCTTCAGACCTCCCGGCAGATGCACCAAAATGTTATCACAAAACCTAACCCTGACAGGCTGCTGATTAGGTAGACCTTGAGTAACTATTTCAAACCAACTTTTAGCTGAGGCTTAGCCTCCTCAACCTGAAAGGGCTCTCTCACTAGGTAAAATATTTTGATAATGGGTTAGATGGCTAACTCTATGAAACAAATGAAGGAGTGTAAAGGTTGAAACACAGCCAATAAACATCCATTGGGATTATGGAGTCAAAAAATGCTTAGTATGACAACAATATTAGCTGAACATGGAAGTTAGGGCATCAAAAGTTCAATATATCAATTAACACATAGAAACATGTACGAAACACAATCTACAAATGCATGAAGGAAGTTAGAGCATTTACAATGAATTCTAAGTATCATACATTCATACTACTGCAAATAAGGAAATGAGGACAAACATAAAACAAGCCACCATTGAACTCTTTCTGAATCTTGAGAAGTAAAGCCAGAGTCTGTATTCACAAAAACATAGTCCTCTACAATGACACAATATGAGTGTTTTCTCTGAAAATTTCCAACCCCTGGTGTATTACAACTCCTGTCATATATAGAGTTTCTTTACAAGCTTGAATTCCTTCCTCCAGCAAGAGGGGAATTCAAATTTCTCTAGACCTGACACCTACTAAACTTTAAAAAAACTATTAATTAGAACTGACTATAAACTAACAGTCTTAGAGACCTAATTTGACTAGGAGTGTAACTCCTTATCTATGTTGGCAACAACCTTAGCTATGGAAATAAAATCATTCTTTGGCATCTGTCCCTCTTCATCTTTGGCTTGAGTGATGACTTTAAACTTCATGTTGGCCTTTGATTGCTTGTCCTTTAATCATCCCCGGATACTAGGAAAATTTCCCCTATTTTTTCTGCTTTGGTCTCCAAAGTGGTTCCTCGAATTCTGCTAACCATTTTATCCCTTTTAATAACATGTGATGCCTTGAATTAGACCAAAGGTCCTGCTCATATACTCGTGCTAAGACAAAACCCCTTAGATGTTGGTTGAAGCATGACAACTGTCTGAGCTATGAAATGACTATTGTTTTCGTAGCACAAAGTTTGGAGATATTAAATGCCTCTCATTCTTTGAATTTTCGTTTGCTTAGTATTTAAAAATTCTTAGGTGGCCCTTTTGTATCTTCTGCAGTAGCATTTTTTGATAATGGTTCCCCCCTTTCATTTCAAAATTGATTCAAAAAACAAAACTAGCAGCTTCAGCAGTTTCGTAGTACTCTACGAAACTGTTGTGCATTATATGTCATTTTTAGCAGTTTCGTAGTGCGCTACAAAACTGTTGTGTGATTCAAGAACACAGTTTTTGTCATTTTTGGGGATTTTTCGATGGCTTATCCACATGCTATGAGCCAAATAATCTGACATTATCTATCCAAAATAACCTTCAATCTTCAAAAATTAAACTTCACATCAAAATTGTCCCAAAATTGCTTCACTTATTGTCTGCTTCATTTATGTTGAGGTTGTTCTTCTGGTTCATTCAGTTGAATCTTCAAATCTTCAATCTGTCTTTTCATCATTTGGATTCAAGTTCTCAATTATTTATTAACCCTTCTTATATATCCTGCCTATTTTATTGCAGGGACCGTCCAAGTGAAATATTGAGCATGGCAGCTAACTACTTTAGGTATTAAAACTGTTTTATCTTCCCACAAAGCCTCCATTTTGTTGAAATTGGCTTCCTTACCTGCATGTTTCCTTGATTTTTTTCTAAGTTTGGAAATCTCAAGATTGGCAAGCTTCAATTTCTTTTTTACCTCTTCAAAACCACATTCCTCATGCTGAGTGATAATTGCCTTACCTCTGTCATCTTTGTGTAGTTGTGATGATGTTTCTGATGGAACCACAGGTTCTTCATGTAATTCTGCTACCTCCCCTGTCTCACTTGCTTCTGGCTGTGCCTCTTGTATCCTTCTTGAATGCTTTGTCACAGGTCTTCTCAGCTTGAACACAAACTCTGAGACCTGGTCATAAAATTGAAGCTTTTTGGAAGATTTAACTCTTTTGGTTTTGTTCTTGCTAGCTTCAAGTAGCTCTGCTTGGACCAGAGGAGTCTCTTCTATGTCGATGGCCTGGAGGAGATTGTTCAAACTTCCCTTTGAAGCCGGGCTTTCATCAACAATCACAGTCTTCCCCTTTTCCTTGGCTAATTGACTGCTTGTTACTCTTCTTTGGAAAGTTTTATCAACGGACTGCTCTTGTACCACCTCATTGATCTGAACCTTTTTCCTCTGTGACTGTTGAGGGGTGTCTTGGACTGCTAGTGGTGTCATAGGCTCCTTCACTTGCTTTCTGGCTTTCAATTTCACAAATCTTCTTGATCTTGTTTGCTCCTGATGACTTATTGTTGGTGCAGAAATCTCCTTAGCCTTAGGGCTAAGTCCTGTTTCAGTTTTAAAGCCTGTCATAAACAAGAAAGTAGACCATTCTCTTCCAATCTTCTAAAGCTCATGTAAAACAATCAACTTGATCAACCCATGATGGAATAAGGAGGTTTCACAAGCTTCTTTCTTCAATTGAACCTTGTCAGACATTTTGCCTAAGCTACGAAACAGATAAAAAGGTAAATCAAGAGATATCTTTCCAGTGAAATGTAAGAGGATCTTAAAATGATAAGACTACACCTTATGATATCTTCCCTCAAAGGTAAAATATCTTTGGATGCATGTCAATAGGTTGGCATATGAATCCTTTACATAGCTTTTGGGCACTAATTTGGTTAAGTCCAAGCCTATGAATTTTGGCTTCAAAAATTCTTGGCAGGGTGCCATTTTGAATTTAAATTTCTTAAACCATCTTTCCTGGCCTCTTGGTATCTCAGTGCCTGCAGATATGACCTCAGGAGAAATTGGAATTTCTAGCACTCCAACTCTTGAATTTAAACTAGTGAAATTAAAAGCAAAACCTTTGGTTACTTGAACATGACCACCTTGAAGTTTTTAACAGAATCTCCAATGGCCCACCTGTTTGAATGCATGTTCAACCTCCTTGCTTCTCATGAGCACATCTAAACCTTTAGTCTCAACTCTAAGACACCAGCTTGATCTGTGATTTTTCAATTCTTCAGACATGTCTATGAAATCCCTGCAAGGAAACTTGAAGATAAAACTGCACTGTATTGGTTTGAACACTACCTTGCTTGAATTTGAAACTGAGAACTGCCTCGCTTGAGCTTTCGAAAAGTTCTGATGAGTGCCGTCCTTAAGTTTTCAAATTGTCTTCTTATGCATGAAAGGAACATGGGAAAAACCAAGACTAACTCACCTCACCTTACTTTTTTTTTAAATTTGAAAGAATGTGTACAAGACATCTAACGAATCTAATGATGAGAATGAATGGCTACATGTGATAGGCATAGTTCAAGGATTGACACATGGTGATGAAACATTAACAGATTTTGATGGGAAATATAGCCAGACAAGATCTGACATGAATCCCCAATTTCGTAGCATAACCAGTGCAAATTCTAGGTTTTTCTCTATGAAATCTCCTAGTTACGAATCCCTATTTTTGTAGCGCACACAGTGTATTTTCTGAGTTTTGTGCTACGAAAACTCCTAGGTGATTTCATAGCGCATGTCAATTTTGAAACAACCTTGACACATGACACATTTGAATCAATGTGGGATTAATGATAGGTAAAAAAAGATTGTTGACCTTATTTGGTAATGGGAACAAGACTCCACTCTATGTTCTAGACTCCTTAAACAAAACAATAAAAATGACTTTGACCAGTAGTAATCATAAAACTTTGGAACCACACTAGTTGTCCAATTTTTTTTTGAAATTTTTTCAGTGATAATAGGAGGCACAAGACTATGAACAGATGCAGGGAATGTAGGAGAAGATACAAGGAAGCAGCTCAGCAGTCTCTAAACAACGTGTCCAAGAGATACAGTAGGCAGCTGCTTAGTGTGCTGTCAACCTTGCAGCAGTTCCAAAAGTTGGGAGGACTCCGCGCAAAGATCTTTGCACTGACAGAATGACTCAAGGGCGAGTCACAATGTTTTTGTTGGGGGCTCGTTGGGCACGGGATCCCCCAAGGCAAGTTTTGGGGTGTAAAGCCCATATTTTGACTAAATTTGATGTAAAGACTCCACGTTTTGTGGGTGCAGAGCGCAAAGATTGTAAATGAGTCATAGGGTTGTCCACTCTCATTTTTGTAATGTAATGTCAACTTTAGAAATCTAACCATTTTCCGTGGACCATGGGATTGTATAAATAGAGCAAGGCTCTAAGTTGTAAAAAAGGGAATGATAGTCATGAATGAAGGATGAAGAATTGAGTCTTATCTAAGTGTAGAGTCAAGTCTTTGGATCGTAGAGTAGGAGAAGGCTCTGCAATTGAGTGCGTAGAGGCCTAGTAGTCCGTAGCTAAGTGTGTGGACCCTTGCAGCTGAGTGCGTAGGGCGAGTCAAGTCTGTAACCTTTGGAGAAGTAAATAAGAGAAGTTTTACATTATTTCTGTGTATCCTTTTCCTATTTTGTGCATTGAATGTATCAGATATAGATTGCATTTCTATTGTTTATATGATGCGTGAACTTATATGAATGTGTTGATAAAGTGAATATAAGATAAATTATCTGTTTACTTGAAGATAACTAACTGTTATAAGAAGATAAGTAAGATCTACGGTATAACTTGGGGAAGTAGCGCAGATCATTGCTGGGGCAGCGTGAAATCACCTCAACCCCTGGTGAGGGTTGCATGAAGGTGATTATAATAGATCGCGAAGGCCTCGCAGGTTAGGATAGTATGCAAAGTGACCTGCGTGAAGGTACTCATAGTTGGAATAAATTGACCCCTCAAATATCTCAAGGGTGCGGAAACTTGGTTCCAGAATCCCCCCATATTGCTTTGGGTGAGACCTCAGTTTGTGCTTCGTGGGCTGTTGCCGAAAGGGCCATTAGTGTAGGGATTTGTTTGGCTAATTAACTCCGAACCTGGGTCAGGCACCATCAAGCCAACAATATTTAGCGACAATCAAGAGATAATCAAGAATAAGAAAGAGATGAATCGAGATGAACACTGATGATACATGATGATGAGATTCTTGAGATTGGATATGACATGATACAGGTGGAATTATCCCTAGTTGAGAGGGAGCGTTAAAATTTACAACTAGATCTAAATTTTATGTTAGATCACTCATTTTATGGATACGATGATTGCATTGAATTCCTCTTTTCAAGAGGACCAAAGTCGACCTAAAGATAATATAATTTGGACAAGGAAAATTATATTTTTGAATTACAAGCCCACATGTGCATATTTGATCAGGTTGCCCCTAAAGAAAATTTGACACCCTTGGAAAGCTATAAATACAAGTGACCTCCACCTCATTTGGAAATCATCATGGATCATTCTTCTATTCTCTTTCTTGTTTTTGGCTTGCACAGGTTTGACATAGATCTGCAGAGGAATGGGTTCGCTCGAAGGTAAAATTGCAGGGTCTGAATCTCGCAACTCTGTTTTAGGGTTTTGGGCCTTAGTCACAGACATTCCATAGAGAAATATCAACTACATTCACTTGCTAGCCAGCTCATCCTTGTGACTAAATACTTTCAGTCGCACAAACAACATGTCCTCCATGTGACCAACATCTAGGGTCTATTTTTTCAGTTGTCCGAAGTTTTCGCTTGTTGAATGGAGGGTTTGGCAATCGACTGCAGACAATGACAATTCATTACAGGCTTTTGAATCAAGGTTTTGAGTATAAGAATTGATGGGGTCATTCTATGGATATTGTTTAGTTGATTATTGTTGATAGGTTTATGGTTGAAGATATGGATTATTGCACTCTCATTCACTAAATCATTTAATGAAGATCTAATAGGAAGAAGAATTTGCGAGGGTTTTCCCCATAGTGGGTTTTTCCTGGTCTTTGACCAATCTTGGTGTCCCTATGTGTGAATGATTTTCTTCTATTGTTATTTTATGTTCTCTTACATTGATGATGATGTTATTATTCCTTCTATATAGTTGCATATGTTTCTAAATAATGATCTAAATATGTATAATGTTATGATGTTATGCGGTGAATTTAATGTGTTAATAAAGAGATGAAATTATCAAATAAAATGACAGTATATCCCTAAGAAAAATTAACATACAAGATTTACATACTGGACACAAATATTTAGGCTAGAATAACATGGCAAGGGGAGAAGTTAGGGCCTGAAGAAATGAAGGTTGACTAGAGTTTCTAGCATCCATATTGAAGCACGGGCCAATGCTCACAGTTTTTTTTCACTATTTTCTTCCAAAACTAACCACCATCCATACATGTGATGTATTTATAATTCACTATAAGGAATCTTCCAATGTGCTCCCACATTTTTTTGTATATGCTTGCATTGTTGCCAAATCTACATAAATAATTCATCACAAACTATCGCAATCAACATTTCTGGTTAACAACCTGATGCTAATTTTCATTTGAGTTTTCAAATTTGTTTTCATTTATCTCAAGAGTTTAAATGACTTCCTTGTGCAACAAGAACTCAAGTGGGTTGATAATGTAGGATGATAATAGTTCTTCTAGTATCACCTTAAGCTCTTCCCTAGGAAATTCATTGATATTGATGTCAAGAAATGAACCTAAAATTTTCACAAAACCCAATTGTCAGCACCCATAACCAACTCTCAGCATACATAACTAATTTTCAGCACCAACCTATGGTGAATTTCTAGCCTCTAACATGCATTCATTGTGTAATATTTGAGTGGGCCAAGTAAGGGTAAAGAGTAAGTAATGATGTAGCAAACTTTGCCATCAAGAGGAAGGTTCAAAGATTAAAATGCCCATAAAATCTAACTCACTCTAATTTTTGTGAAGGTTAGTTTTAAAATATGTTTTTATTTGCTTTACCTTTTTTTTCTTAAATACAACTAAAATAAAAATATAATTAAAAATTAATTTTTAAATTATTATCCAAAATTGATATAAATTATTACAAGTATTTAAATTATAAATTAAAGTAAATTTCTGACTTGAAAATTGTTAGGATGTTTAAATACTCAGGAGTTAGTTAAGTTAAACTTGGTCTAATGTGTCTATTATGTAAAAGTTTATTTATTTAGTATGCATTAGTTGCAATGCAATTTGACAGTCATGATATGTTATAGACATAGAGTGATTCGGAGACTCATGTTCTCGTCGATACTAATGGCTATTGATCCATGACTTTAAACTTCATTGGCCCATGATCTCTATTTAATGTAGGAATTTACAGGGTAAGTTCCTCCGACAGAACACCAAAGGTCACCGCTCACAAACAGATCACAGATCAATACACCAATATTGTTGACATGGTTAAAACCTTCAAAGAGGGAAACAATCCACAGCCTGAGCCAACGTGGCCACTTCAGGCAATTTATTAATACAAGAATGAAAATTTACATAAGATTCTCTCATGAACAGTTACCCTACAAATGATCATCCATGCTCTTTAAATAGAGATCATGGACCAACCAGGTGTTAAGCCATAGATCAAGTGTCAGTAATACCGAGGAGAGAATGAACCATCGGATCACTACATATCATGATTGTCGGATTGTAAGTTACAAAAGTACATAGTAAATAAACACACTTTACCTAACTCTACACTAGACCAAGTTATACTTAAATATTTCCTATGTGTCGGAATATCCTAAAATCCCCCCTTAAGAACAACTTGGGATAGGATTGAAGGATGTACAAATATGACACAATAGGAGAAGGAAGGAGGCATTAGAGCCTATCCCCACTTAGTGACAACTTCTTGAACTCCAACCATAAATTGAAGTTTAGTAAACTTCGCCTCTGTGAGAGCCTTTGTAAAGATGTCTGCAACTTGATCATTTGTTGAACAATATTGCACTTCAAGAACATGGTTGTGAATGAGCTTTCTGATGAAGTGCATGTGCAGTTCAATGTGTTTGCTGTGCTAATGTTGGACTAGATCTTTGCATAGTTGAATGGAACTTTGATTATCACACCAAAGTGTAGTCAGATGCTGTTGTTGAAAGCCAAACTCTAACAAAATCTGATGAAGCCACATGGCTTCCTTACTAGCTTCTACAACACCATGATACTATGCTTGTGCTGAAGAAAGATAAATGACACTTTTTTTCTTGCAAGCCCATGTAATAGGTCCTGAACCAAGAGTGAACACATAACCTGCAGTAGACTTCTGATCATCAGGGTCACCAACCCAATTAGAATCAGTGAAACCAACCAATAGAGGAGATGCTTCTGCATTGTAATGAATCCCAAACTGAACTGTACCTTGAACATAACAAAGTATTCTTTTAGCTTCTTTCCAATGACTTTCATGTGGGTTTTGCATAAACCGAGCAATAAGGCCAACAACAAAGGAAAGATTAGAATGAGTATGGGTCATATACAAAATTTTTACAAGTTGATAGTATAAGGTAGCATCAACTTCAAGGGAAGTACAAGTGAATGAAAGTTTGGCTCCAGACTGAAAGGGAGAAGGGGTTGGCTTACATTTTTCCATGTGAAAATGGTGTAGAAGATCACAAGCATGCTTGGACTGGGAAAGGGAAATACCTTCCTTGGATTGCAAGACTTGAAGACCAAGAAAATAATGCAAGTGTCCTAAGTCTGTCATTTCAAACTACTTTTTAAGGATGGACTTCACATGGTTTATATAGTTGGGATCACTACCAGTAAGGATAAGATCATCAACATAAAGAATAAGAATGATAATAGATTTGCCCACTTTCTTGGTGTAGACAATATTGTCAGAATGACACCTAGAAAATCGAGTTTCTAAAAGAAAGCTATCCATTTTGGCATACCAAGCCCAAGGAGCTTGCTTGAGACCATAAAGGGATTTCTTAAGCTGACATACAAGGCTGGAGTTTGTTTGTATAAAGCCAATAGGTTGTTCCATATAGATTTCTTCATGCAAGTTCCCATGCGAGAAGGCAAATTTAACATCCATCTGATGGACTTCCCATTTGAAAGAGGCAGTAAGGGAAAGAAAAAGGCCGATAGAGTTCATTTTGGCAATAGGGGAGAACGTTTCAGTATACTCAATACCTTCAACTTGTGAAAAACCCTTAGCAACAAGACGAGCTTTATGTTTATCAACTTTACCATCTGGTCCATATTTGGTTTTGTAAACCCATTTGCATCTAACAAGTTTTCATCCCTTTGGTAGAGGAACAAGATCCCATGTATCGCTTGCCAATAATGAACGATATTCTTAATTCATAGTTGTGTCCCAATTTGGATGGCATAAAGCTTCTGCAAAGTTGTCAAGATCATAATTCGCTGAAGCTTGAGCCAGTAAAGAAGAGGCTCTATCGAACTGAGAATGTATATGTCATTGATATGTAGGATCACTGGCATGAGTGCCTACTGCATCCCCAGTAGCATGGACCCATTTTAGAAGCTGAGGAGTTGAAGGAGGATCCTGAGAAGGTGGGGGATGATTTTCATCCCCGCTTTCGTCATCTAAAGAAGAAATATTTTCAAAAGTAGAAGAGATAGAGAGAGGTGGCACATCCGCCAAACTAGGCTCGTAGGCCAATATATTTTTAGAAAAATTTACATCTCTTCTAATGATAACATTTTTGGACTTAAGTGGAATAAGTCTGTATCCTTTGATATCTTCAGAATATCCAACAAAAATACATTTTTCACTCTTAGGTTCTAAATCTTTATGTTTCTCATCTGGAATATGGGTCCATGCTTCACTTCCAAAAACAC
>APFE031544354.1:0-73499 GCA_000404065.3 Pinus taeda
ATATATATTCACGTTTCCCCGTTTCCAAAATTTGGGGAGGTCGCGTTTCGTATCGCTTCACGTTTCGGAAACTCGTACCCGTTTCCCCGTTTCGTGCAAATTAGGCTTTAAGAGACAATGATGATGGTGTCTATCAGTGATTGTTTCACCAACATTGTGCTATGATCTTGTGGAGAGATAGAGCTGTTAGTCAAGGCCTTGTTGTGTGACAATGCTGGTTGGTATGATGAGATGCAATGAGATAAGCTGAAATAGTAACTTATGAGATGGCTTAGCAATGCGACTCTTCTTATGAGAATTCTTCAGTTTGAGAATGTCCAAGTACCATGTATGGATTATGAATACCTCACTAGTTAAGAGGGAGTGATGAAATGTGTAACCAAGTTCGGTCTTCATAATGTCTATATTAATCAGGATTTTAAGTATTTAATGAAAAGAGAAAAAAATTATTATTGTCATTCTTGATGCATGGGTTTGATGCTCAAGGTAAATTTATTTGTAGGTCAAGCACCCATTGAGTGCTTTTAGGCTTGTCACAAAATTATGAAGTCAAAAGAGTAATTGTCATCCTTGTAAGACCCCTTTGGGCATGTTGTATCTTGTAAAGAAACTTTATGTAAAGTCAAAAGTGGCATATAGACCATCCAAGACCTTGTCATCATCAAGAGAATTAGTCAGCCTTCATGAGTGGACAAGTCGGTTTACAAGCAACAATTTGACCTAGAAGAGAAGTCTATATATAATAGACTTCGACCTCACTTAGGGAAGCCGAGTTAGGGCATCAATAGGAATACTTTGCAAGCCGAATTCTATAAGAAAGAACCAAGTCAAGCGAAGGAGAAGGAAGGAAGAAATCACCATCTTTTCACATGTGCAAGAGCTAGGGTTTTTGTAGTAGGTGAAGTTGCAAAAGAAACTGCTAGGGCCGAAGTTGCTGAAGAAATTGTTGGGGTCGAAGTTGCTGGAGAAGTTTTAGGTCAAAGTTACTGGAAGAAAATCTCATCAAAAAGAAAGGTTGACTTGGTCTTGGAGGGGTCTGTGACAAGGGTTTTAGGTCTTGGAATTCGTCATTTGAAGATTCTACAAGAAGAAGAATTCTTATGGATTTTCCTCTCAAGAGGAGGGGTTTTGGCCTTGGCTGACAACCTACATTTTGTGTCTCCTTGTCTCGTTGATCTTCATTGTTTAGTAGCTATTTGATGATAAAGAACACTAATAATACTAAAGTGAAAGAAGAAGCTGATCAAGTTATGTAAAAATACATCACAAACAATTATCAAAATAAGAGAAATCATATATTTAGCTGCCCCCTAGAGTCTCAACAGTTCCAACATTGATTTTACCATTAAGCTTCTTGGGTTAGCGACATTCCAAAGGTCATTTGTTCTTGATAACTTGGAGGAGGTTAATCATTCTTTGATTTATTTCATCGTTGCTTGACCTAGGGATCTCATTGAAGATCATTCCTCTTGTAATTTTGCAAATCCTAGGCCTCGCTTGGATTCTCCCAGGTCTCTTGTGGTCCCAAACCTTTATATGGTTGTTATCATTCGTAACCCTAAGAGAGGTCTTTCCCATTCCCTTAGGAAGACTTCGATTTAGGAATGTACCTTATATTTAGTATCCTTTCCTCCTAGGTCTAGGCCTCTTCAAAGCGTTTCTTGGAGAGTCATTATCTTGCCTTTGAAGCAACCGAGCCATTATCAGAGTCTCTCCTTTGAATGGGCATTGGAAATCACCTTATACTTTGCCACTGATTCTATCATTTGAGTGATTTTCCTTATATCAAGACTCCTCCCATTGGTGAAAGTCCGTAAAGAGTAGGGGACATTGACTGAGGTGACAATGGGTCTTTGTCCCATTGTTGTCATTTGGTCTAGTGGTTGTCCCTTAGGTACCCTTCCTAGGACCCCTTCTAGATTGTGTGGCAACAATCCCTATGCTATGCTTTTTTAGAAAATCATACTTGGACTATTATATTAAAGGATTTGTTCTTTGTAATGTTTTTATAATCATAACACCAACACAAAGAAAACCGTGATTGCATTCATAATGAGAAAGTGAAAAGTTTTTTATAAAGGGTTACAAGATAGTCTAGTCAATGCTCTTTATGAAAGTTGGATAGACTGGGAAACACAATAAAATAAAATAAAACATAAAAGCATAAAATAAGCTAAAGTGGAAGTGGATTTATCAATGCCTATGTCTAATATCTAATTGATTAGTTATCCCTCATGTCAACAGGGACATATACTTTTACACTTTGCATTATCACCATTGTAAGCCCAATGTCACAAGTCAAAAGCCTTATAAAAACCATGTGAGTCTTTGTATTTAAGTGTCCTAGGCTTTGTGATGGTGAGCCATGGTCTATCCTTTTAGGCTAAGTCCTTGGTCTTTTTGTCCTATATAGGACTAGGGGTTTGTGGATGGATCTCAAGGGGACTCATGGTTTGGAAGAGCCTTGCTTATGTAGGGGTGATCACTAGTGTATGGGCTGGTCTAGCCCATGTTAGGGTACACCCATGCCTATTCGCATGGTTATTTGTGTCATCGAGTCTATATGTGGCCTTGGCCTTGGTGCATTATTCCTCGGATAATTCTCAACATGGCAATCTCACGAATCCAACATTTTCACATTTCTCGAGGTAGTTCACATTTCTCTATACATGTGGTCCCAAAAGTAAGAAAAGCTAATTTGGTCCCAAAATGCTCATAGTGTTGAGGAGATGGCATGCCACATTGAAAATTTTCCAAATAATGAAGGCATGATGCAAAAACTGGTGGTCAAAGTTGGTCAAATGGCAAGTGGGGCTTCCAAGTAGAAAAATAGTGACAAGTCTTGTTAGAATTTTGCATGCATTACATCATTATTGGTATAGAAAACGAGAGGAATGAAACCCACGTGGCCGATTTCCAAAATATCCAAGGGCATTAGAAATCTAGTGATCCGGCGTGATGATGTGGCAACATAAGGTACTATTTTAGCAAAAGGGGCTAACTACAGGTAAAATCAAGGAAAATATTAGCAAAATCAAGTGCAATCATGCAAAATTCATTGGGATTTTGGAGAATCAAGCTAAAGGTGGCAAGTTGAGTTTTTACTAACCATTTAGCTTAAAGAAAGTAGCCATTTGAAGTTAATACTAGCCATTGCAAGCTCAAGAATGGAATGTTGGGGTTCTATGGGACCAATAATCGATATGTGGATGCAAATACAGTCATTACAAAGTCAAAATATCTTCCTTTCAACCAATTTGAAGTTTGAACCACTTCCAAGCAAATTGAGTTGTACTATGGACCAATTTGACCCACAATCTAGCCATTGAGATGGACGTTGGGCATCTATCTGTTGAAAATTGGCAGCTAAAGGACGGATTTCCTTGAATAAGATCCCATTTCTGACAATTCTAGAGTGCCTTCTAAAAAATAGAAAGTCATGTCTATCATTTCAAGCATGACTTTCCGAAATTAGTAAATCACTTTGCTTCAATTGGTAATCGAGTATAGATGATGGAAAATCACTTAACTTATCCTTAATCACTCTTAATTGTTCAATTCTAACTTAATCATCAATATTATCATTAATATTATTATTATTATCCTTATGATACTATAATATTTTTATCCAAATGGAAATACATGTCAACGTTCTTACTTGGCAGTAAATCATGCCACTTCGTACTTCTCTCTCTTCTTGATGGCACTCTTACCCCTCTCTCTCACTTAATGATGCGCTACCCTCTCTCTCTCTCTTAATGGAAATTCCTCCCTTAGCTCAGGAGGAGTGTTGAAAATTGGTAGCTAAGAGATGAATTTCCTTGAATAAAATCCCATTTCTAACAATTCTAGAGTGATTTTATAAAAATAGAAAGTCATGTCTATCATTTCAAACATGACTTTCAAAAATTAGTAAATCACCTTGCTTCAAGTGGTAATCAAGTATAGATTATGGAAAATCACTTAAGTTATCCTTAATCAATCTTAATTTTTCAATTTTTACTTAATCATCAATATTATCATCATTATTATTATGATCCTTATGATACTATAATTTACTATCAAAATGGAAATACATGTCACCTTTCTTGCTTGGTTGTCAATCATGCCACTTCGCACTTTTCTCTCTCCTTGATGGCACTCATACCCCTCTCTCTCTCTTAATGGATTTGTTGGACTACTCTTACGCACATTAAAGACTCGTCATAAAAGATTCCTCTTACGCACTCTTCATTGCATAAGTTAGTCTCTCTCCTTCAAGGCATGCATACTCCTCTTTATGGCATGAGTTACAAAGGCAAGCGAACATCCTTAATGGCATCGGTTACAAAGGCATGCGTGCCTCCCTAAATGGCATATGTAACTCTCCCTCAAGGCATGCGAGTTACTCCTCCTTCATGGCTTGAACTCCTTGCTCGTCCTATATATATGTGCCTCTCATTTTCACCACTTGTGCATTGTGAAAGGAGACTTTGAACTTGTGAAAGAGAGAGTTGGAGAGACTAGAGAAGGATTGAGAGGGTGATAGAGAGACTTAGAGAGTAAGAGCAGAACTTGGTGAGCCAAAGTGATCCAGTGTTCGCATCAGCTGCTGCTATCAGAGATCTTCTTCAGATTTGGTTGAACTTCTTCATTCTCTCATTGTATTTTGTTTGTCTGCATAACAATTGATTCCTAATAAAAGAAGAATCTGGTTGGGTTTTCTCCTTGTGGGTGTTTCTTTGGTCATTGGACCTAAATTCCTTGTGTTTCATTGTGCTCTTGGCTGTCTTCTATTTTGCATATGGTTTATATGGTGTATGTTCTATCTACAATTGTTTAACTGATTTTGCAACTTGAAGGATTTTCATTTTTAAGTAATTGTTTCAACATAGAACATCAAGTTTCAACATGGTATTAGAGTTTTGGTGAAGACAAGTCCAAGGAGTCAAAAGCTTCTCGCTTTTCATTTTTGGTTGAAATATCATTTGCTGCCCCTGTTCGTTTTCTGCTGAAATATCTTTTGCTGTCCACTCTGTTTGCATCTCATTTTCGGCTGAAATATCTCTTGTTATCCACTCTATTTGCGGCTCATTTTTCTGTTGAAATATCTCTTGCTATCCCTACTACTTGCAACTTATTTTCTGCTAAAATAGCTCTTGCTCTCCATTCTATTTGCTGCTGAAATATCACTTGTTGCCCCTTATATTTGTTGTCGAAATTTGTTTGAGTAGATCAAGACGTCTTCTTTCTACTTTAAGAATGAAGAGAAGTTGGGTGATGCTTAGAATTTTTTCCCTTGGAAGGCCAAATTGGATATTACTCTTGAGGAACATGATGTATTAAAGTATGTTGAAGGAGAGGTAGCAGAACCAATAGAAAACTCCAATACTGCTATTAAGGCCAGACACAAGAAATAAGAAGTCAAGGCTAAAAATATTATCCTTGATTCTCTTGGAGACCATCTTATCACCTATGTCTCCAACTTGATGAAATCTAAAGAAATGTATGATAAGTTGATTGGAATGTATCAAGTGAATAACTTGAGGATCTCTAAAATTAAAGATCAACTGTCTACTTTTGGTGAAATTGTATTTGATAAGGAGCTTGTGTTGGTTACACTTGGAGGTCTTTCTCCAACTTGGGAAACTTATATTACTACCATCAGTGACAATGACAAGTTTCCTACATTTGATGAGCTCCTGGGAAAGTGTAGTAAAGAAGAGGTCCGAATGATTTCTAGAGTAAGAATTCCCAAGCATGAGGAGGGAGAACCTACTGCCTTTGCTATCCAAGGCAAGAAGCAGAAAGGAAGAAGAGGCCATCACTGTTTGAGAAAGTCGGCTCCCAAACCCAACAATTCCTTCAAATGGAACAAAGACTTGTTAAAAGTCCAATGCTACAATTTCCATAAGCATGGCCACTATGCCCGTGACTGCCAAGAAAGCAGAAGAGCACCGAGATCCAACTACAATAACCATACCAACAATTTTGATTATAGAAGAAGAAGAGAAGCTCCTTTTTCTCGTAAAGAAAGCTATTGTTCTTCAAGGAACCCAAGGTATGACAACAACACAACTGAAACACAATCATAATACTTTTTTGTTACTGCTCTTTCTAGTTCCTCCCCTGCAGATTCTTGTGACAGTTGGTTGGTTAATAGTGGTGCCTCTTGTTAGAAAATCTAAAAGGTAGAAATATTTTTCCTAGTTGATAATTACTTGTGATATATTTGAATTCTTATTATCTTTCTTATGTTCCTTTTTATCTTAGTTCATCAAGAAATTACCAAAACGAAAACACAAAGATCAAGGACACCAAAAGTAGGCAATCAACCCAAGCTAAAACCCCTATATAGGAAAAAACCTAGTCAAGAACTCTTCTTTCAGTAATTCAAAATGAGATGGACCATGACCCTAGATCAACAAACCTTCCTCTCCACCAAGTCAACCTTCCAAGAATATTTAGAATTCTCTTCTTTTCTAGCAGCTTCACCCCAGCATCACCCCAGAAATTTTGGCTTCCCAGTTACATAATTTTCGACCTCCCAGCTACTATAGAATTTCAGCCCCTCCAGCAACTTGACAGTTTCACATGTGTGAAGAAGAGAGATAATTTTGATTTCCAGTGCTTTAGAGAGAGCTCCTTCCTTTTCCCTAGCCTTCTTCCTCTTCCTTCTTGAAATTCACTCTTTTTCTGGCCCGAAAAGATATATATTGAACTTGATGAGAGAGTGTGTCAAATGAGGTTGAGTTGTTGCCTTTATATAGTAGTTTATGCCCCTTAGTTTAGGCCAACTTGGTGGAGGAGGTCTAGAAGACCTAATTTACATGAAAATAAATTTATTTCTTGACAAATAATTCTGAAGAAGGGTTCTTTACATTATGACATGGACAAAGACACTTGACATAAATCCTAGAAGCCTACAATGGAGGATTTGACCTAAAAACAATTGACCCAAGCATGAAACCCATGCTTTAATAAGTGAATTTGTTTAATAATAAAATTTATTTTTTCTTTCTTTTGATAAATGTATTACATCATGACTTAAATACAATTATGAAGACCGAACCTAGTTACTTTCTTCAACACTCCCTCTTTACTAGGGAGGTATTTATAATTACATACATATAGAGGTACAAGGAAGATCTCCAAAATGAACTACAAAGAGTTCTAGCACACTCAGTGCTGCGGACTAGAAACCTGACTAGGGTGTTCTATCCAAGTGGGACTAAGATGAAGTCAAGCTTTCAACGAGTCCAGGTAACTTCAGGATTACTTGCTAATCATCAACCCAGGGATCTAGGTGCGTATCCAAGGTCGGAGCTCCATGATTGACACCACCCTTCCTCTTCAGGATCATGACATCAACACATAGGGTAGTCAAATGTCCTCCCAAGCATCTGCCATTAGATGCTTCATGTCTCCCTAATGAACTAAATCAGATATATCTATTTGTCCAAGCATGCTTCCCAAGTGTTCAACCTTCTTGTGGAGAGATTTACTTGTACAACACATCCCCAATCAATAATAAACTTTCAAATACATATACAAGTAAACACAAACCTTCGGGGTCCTCAATCATCATGATGTTTGTTTATATCAAGTTATTCATATCAGAAGCTTTCCTTCTTTTATTTCTTCAACAACACCAAGACATCCTCAATACATTGCAAATCTATTTTGTAGTACTTTCATTTATTCTTCAATTTATTCTTCAAGATATCCATCATGAATATGCTCTCCCTCTTAACTAGGGAGATGTACTCTTTTCTTGTAACCATGTTCCCTCTTAACTTAGGGAAATCAACAACTTCATAACTTTGGAGAAACTTCATTCTTTCAAGGCTTTCTATTTCTTATGGCATCAAGGTCATCCTGATCATCATCATTCTTACAGCTTTCTTTCATCATGCTCATTATTGTAAACATCTTCAATCACGAACATCTTCAACATCTTGAAGATCATGTACATGCAAAATGTTCATAGGAAGTACAACCAAATATATAGAAGCGTGAAGTCAATCGTATCATATTATTACAATGGAAGCATCAAAGCATTAAAGTGTAGACATCAAATACCTAAACCTAGTTAGGTTCATAGTCAGCAGGATGTTGGAAAATCTATATGGGTGGCAGTTAAATGATTTTCCTCTTAATGAGATTAATTTGTGATATTTTCGTTACTAATATTTAATCTCTTAGTTATCTTTTCTTATCATCAAGATTAATGCCAAGCAACAAATAAAAGAGAACACAAGATATAGCCACGTTGCCATGGAAAAATCCCCCTCGAGGGGAAAACCTAGTCACAAAATTCTTCCTTCATTAGATTCAAGATAAGATGACCATGACTCTTACAAACTAGTCTAGACTCCCTCCATCAAGTCATCTTTCTTTCACTGTACTTGTCATTGTATTTGCATTGAGATATCATCCTTATCACAGTCATGACACCGAGATCTCCTCACTGTGATTCCACCAAATCACATCATTATCATGATGCTGAGATCTTCTCCTCTGTGGAGACACCGAAACCTTTATCGAAATGTTCTTCTAAGAATGCATCGAAACCCTCTTCCTGAGATAACACCGAGACTTCTTCTCTGAGAGAACATCGAGAGATAGCACCGAGACTTCTCCTTTGAGATTTATACAAACTCTTCTTTGTTGTGGGCATCTCTGTGATCTATCCAAACTCCCTGTCCTGTAGTAGCACCAAAACATTACCTCCGAACTTGCTTCATTCACTGAAACTACTACTCTGAAATTCGAACTGTTCTATGGTAGGGAATGCAAAACCTCATCCTGGTATATATAGTAGTTTCCCATCTTAAATGAGTTGACATAACCATTATGAACTGTTGTGTCTCCAATTTATGGTAAGGTCGACTTGAGTTATATTAATTGAAGTTGACTTGTAGATAATCTGATTGAGGTTGTCTTGAATACTTCGAGTAGGTAATTTGTTGAAGATGACTTGATGGAGGAGCCTTTGACCCAACAATAAATAACTTTGACAATATCCTAAAGCCTGCAATGGAAGCTTGACCTATAATTGACCCAAGCATGAAACCCATTCTTTAATAAGTCAATTCAATTTAATAAAAATTCTTTTCACTTTCTTTTGACAAATATATTTCATTTGACTCTAGTACAATAATGAAGACCAAACCTAGTAAACCTAGTTGCATTTTCCAACACCCCCTCTTAACTAGGGAGGTATTCATATTTACATATAGTCAAAGAGATACATGGAAGATCTCAACACATCATTTATGAAGAAGTTTAGGCACCGCAATGCCATGGACTAGATTCCTAACTAGGGCAATCTATCCACTGGTTTCTCAACAATTAAGACACCGCAATGCCATGGACTAGATTCCTGACCAAGGCAATCATTCCGGGTGGGACTAAGATGGACTCAAGATTTTAGCCTCTCTAGGTACCATCAGGCTTACTAGTTAACCATCAACCCAAGAATCCAAGTGCATGTCAGAGCTCAATGACCAACGCCACCTTTCCAACTTCGTGACCTAGACATCAACACAAAGTGCCAGCCAGATGTCCTCGCAAGCAATACTTCACTCACAAAGCCTCATCGCCCCTTGATCCAGCGTATCAAGGATGGCCAATCGCTCCCAATCAAATTGATTGATAACCAACATGCTATCAAATCCTTCGATAGATTTACCTGTACAAACGCAACCCCAATAATATACTTTTATATGTACATAATCAAATATAAACCTCCAGGGTCTTTCAGACAACTTGATGTTGCTTGTCAACTCAGTAGGACTATCAACCAAACCTTTGACACAAGATTCCTCAATTATATGCTTTCCTACTTCTCATGCAGCAATATATCCTCCGAAATTCATTCTTCAATTAAAACCAAGCTATGCCCTACCTCTCAACTAGGGAGCATCTTATTATCCAGACTCCCTCTTAATCTTAGGGAGATCTCTTCTATTCATGCTTCCTCAGGGAGATCAACTTCTTCTTTTCGTCATTGGAGAAGCTTTTGTGGCTTCCAACCATTTCATCAAGTTATATCCACATCATGCTTATCACATCGAGCATCTTCACCAAGTTGAAGATTGTGTACCTACACAACTTAGATTGCAAGTACAACCAAATCTATAGAAGCATGAAGTTAGCCATATCAAAATCACGGAAGCATTTCATCTTATACATATCAGAGGCATATACTCTTCAACATCTTGCTAGGGACTGTCATAAACCCTAGACTACTTCACAACAACATTCATTCCATGTAGGGTTTCAATGTTTCTTCCAAAGGTATGATGTACCTTCAACATATTGCAAACTTTAGAAACAATTCAGACAAATATAGATCTACAAATCATCTAAGAACTTTCAGAATTCAGATGTTAGATTATTAGGGTTTCATACAAATCCTAGATTTCATACAAAGGAATCAATTAAAGTCAATCACAGCTTAGTCATTAACATGACCAACTTCCACTAGGGTTAGTTGCAAACCCTAGATTTCCGATTAACCATCAATCCCAACCAAAACTCAGATTTTAACAATCTCAAATTATCATATTGTCACCATACATCAGATATTTTTACTTCTATTCATCAGATTGTCTAGAAAAAGGACGCGAAGTGACAACAGAAATCTAGCACAGACTTTGGAACCTGGGTTGAGTTTGAATTTGCTTATTGGGTCAAGCTTTTACTGCGTAGGGTTGAGACTCTTATATATTGTACATAGGGCCAAATTCATTATAGGATAGTGGCCTGTGGTCTAGTTTTGTTGTGACAGGGTTGAGCTTATTTCCATTATGTGACTAGGTTTACTTGATTGAGATCTTTTGGTTACTTTGTGACCGGATTTTCTTGATGTACAATCGAAATGAAGAGCAAAGAGGATGAGTATTGGTTTGAATGTTGACCTAAAGTTTGCCTGCTTATAAAGCTGATACAAATGAAATTTGTTGTACATTTAATGAAGTTTGGTTGTCTTGGTTATAATGTTAAGTTTATAAAGTCTGCTATCCATTAACGATCATGAAGTCTTTTATTCTATTGAAGTATGAGTAATAAAGTTTTATTGAGTATGAAGTATGGTGTTTGGTTTGTTGTTGTTGTGAATTGGGGTGTTGTTGAGCAAAGTGGAATCCTGATTTGATGATTGGGTTAATGCTAATAGATGCAGTTTGAAATATTATGAAAGGGAGGTCCACTAAGATTTTGGGGGTTAGTGCCTTCAATAGTTTTGTCTTTCTACGATACTGGTGTCTAAGATAGAATCTTAAATCATTGTCGCTACCAAACCAAGTATCACAACCAGTCTACTTTGCACAACGGAATATAAATAGTCGTAAATCTACTGGTGAACAAAATATACACAACTTTTACAAATTTTCAACCCAACTTCGTTATATTAATCAACCTGAATAATGCAATAGTCTAGAGCTTGCATACTAGTGATAATGGCCGTCATACATCCACTGATACAAGATATACAACAACTAGGGCTTGGTCTCTGTCGTGATGACCACCAATTTACCCAATACAAGATACTTTTACTGTCTAGCTAATGTAGAGCTCCTCACAACTACCTTGGTCATACCCTTTACACATTTGGCCGATCCTTCGACTCACCATCTGCAACATCTGCCTCCATCAATGCTCAAAGTCCATCTAGCCACTGAACCTCGGTTATCCAATCTGCTCACTAGTTGTGCCTTAGTTCATCAAGGGCACAACACATCAAGACTCCTGTTGAGTTGTTCACAACTCCATTTGTGAACAACTTACAACTGCCCATTACTGCTCCTTAGAAACTTCTTCCTACTATAGTCTTCCTGTGTTGCTCCATTGAAGGCAGGAGGAAGGCTGCCACCTATCACCATCAAATGTTGCTTCACCAATGATGAACATGGGCTGCAACAAACTGCTCCTCTGGCTGATTAGACCTATGAGCTCCAAGCAGCCAAGAGTCCTTCCCTACACTACACTTAGGGCTTCATACTTGGGCACTTTCACGCTGCCCTCCAACAAACCTCAAATGCCTAATACAATACCAAACATCATGTCCTTTTGATCCGCTCAATCATCATCAAACTAGAGCTCTAAAGATATGCCCTTTGCTTTGCAATAGAGGAGCTATTGCGCAAATCTAGGCATCTAATCACCAATATAGCACCCGTCCACTGGTTAGGGCGTCTAACATGCAATGTCAGCCTTACCTCTTATCTGCTACAATCATACACAAATTGTCCTCTTATAGGACACCATCCACCTACATGAAAACAACTATAACTTCACCAATACATACCTTTGTCTTGGGTCTGTTCAACTATTGTAGATCTTGGTCCTGGTTAGGGCTAATAACACGCTGCTCCAACACCCAATTTTGCCTTCAAAACCCTTCTTAACAACTCTGACCCTCCTCTTTTCTGTATTTGCTGCTAGACGTTGCCCTTGAGGACGGTTTCCAGCCTTCCAAAGGCCTTACGACACCCTTCCAAATAGTTTTGTCCCTCTACAAGACAAGGTATGGGCTACTGCTCCTTAGTTTGGTTGCCAAACATGCTCCATGCCTCCTGTAACAAATCACGCGGCCTACAAAATAGAGGTGTTTTACCCACAAATTCACCATAAAACAGACCCAAAGACACCCTCACACCATGCGCCCTCCTCCTGCAATTGTTTGGACCTGCAATGAGACAAAACAAAGCTAAACTAGTCCTCCTTTTCCGACGCCTTGCCCTCCTCTAAAACTTAGCCTATTTCATGTTGATTTTGGGTAGCATCGAATGTGCTCTAGCCACGAAATTTGGTGGAGAGGCTAAGGCACATGAGATCTCCAAGACCCATAAATCATTTGGAGAAATTCCACCTGGATGAAGAGATATTAAAATAATTAATATTTTTAATGAATTCCTAAGTCTAAACTTAGGAAAATTAAAATATTAATTTGTATTAATATAATATGGGTGAGAAAGTTCTAAGTGACAAGGATCAAACCAGTTCTAATCTTAGCCATTGATTAGGGACTTAATATCAGTCGTTGAATCGTCAACTGGGAAAGTATAAGAGGAGGCTTGAGGGTCAGTTGGAGACACACCAAGCAAGGTCAAGAATTTGATTTTCTTGGGTTGGGTTTGCTGAGGAAATCGAGTTAGAGATCAGTTGCAGTGACAAGTAGTTTAGTAAGGGATTTCAATCCAAGGCTGAAGAATACATATCAGAGAGGCAACAAAGTGTCGGAAGAGGTAGCGTAGAGCCTAGAAGGGTTGACGCAGAGGCTAAGGAGGCCAACATAGAGGACACATAAGTCGTAGAGGCAGACATAGAGGGCATAGAAAGCTGCAGAGGTTGACGCAGACAGCGCAAAGCGCTGTGCTAAAGAGGCTGTGCTGAGGAAGTTTTGTGGGACAGATTGAGAGCAGATCAATTGGGAGAGGGTGACGTAGTTCCAGAGGAGTGCTTGGAGCAACTTTCACTGTCTAGCACAAGGAAAAATCAGAGTCATTGTGGGGTTGATCATCTAGTTGTTGATTTGCCGGAATATCTGTCTCCGGAGAGAGGTACTACTCGCAAGGATATTCTCTGAAGGGTGAGCCATTTCTGGCACCCTAGTTGTATTCATAAATCTTCTTAATAATAAAACCCCCATATATGCTGCACCGGTTTTCCCACATTGGGTTTTTCCGGGGACGATTGTCCAAAAATAACAGTGCCCCTTGTGTTGTCTCAGAGTATTTCAGTTGTTGATCTGTATATTTGTGAAGGCTGCAATTGTGTTTACTTCGATGTTTATGTTATTAAATAACTTGTTAATGTAAAGAACAAGTAGGAGATTGTAAACCAATAATTGCAGTAGGGGTTTCTGATGTGTTAGATTCATGAATTTTCACATTTCAAAGATGTATTGGAATGCTTTGATGGTACTTGGACGCGTCAAAATGCCTCACATCTCTGCTCCTTTTATAGGTTTCTCAAGGGATCCAACGATTGCCCTTGGTGGGCTTATCCAACTGTCATGAGGGCTAATATTCCCTAGCCGACCTCAAACATGAGCCACAAGCCCACACACAAACTTCAAAAATTAATATCTTCATTTCTACAACTCAGATTTCAATGATTTTCGATGCTTTTGGTTGCTCTCGGAGTGCTCTATCATCTCCATCACCCACATGCCAAATTCTCTTCATGGTTTTGGCCCCAACATTGATGGGTGCAAAACCACATGCTTGGATTTCAAGCCCACAAGCGACTCTTGTGGAGCTCATGTAATGACCCACCTATAACTATAAATAAAATACAAATATTAGCATACATGCGAGACCTCATACGATAGCTACGTATGCATGGACCCGCATGTATTGAACTCTCTCTCTCTCTCTCTCTCTCTCTCTCTCTCTATATATATATATATATATATGCTGGTTACTACAGGAAAATGTATAATCTAAAGTAATGAATTGATTATCGAAATAAATCTTCATGAATAGATGAAATTAGGTAAACAATACGTATACCACTTTAAATACATATATGTAGATGATAAACCCTTAACTAAAAATAAAATGTTAATTTTAATTTAATATTTAACATTAAAAGAAATAAAATAATAATATGAATTAATTAAAATTATAAACTAAATAAATAAAATTAATTTATTAAATATAAACTTTAATCAAATCAAGGCTACGGATCCAAATAAATCAACAAAATCAAATGAGATTTGATTTTATAAAAGTTACATGTAACAAAAACAAGGACATGGAGATGGGAGGAAGGCGGTGGACGAAGAATTAAAAGGAAGGAAATCTTGAGGAAGGGGAAAAAATAAGAAGAAATTTCTTAGAGAGTCTCAATTGTTCTTAAGATTTTGGGCACAGGGGACCAGACTGCATAAACTGAAACGCGCTCTAGAACTGAGTACCTAGGTTGTACTCGATTTGGTTGGGAGGTTTTGGTCTTTTGGTAACGAGAGCGGGAATGCGAGCAGGAGTAAACCAGTAACATCTCCAACCACCTAAATTCAAGTAGGTATTCGATATCAACTAATATTATTCTAATATTATAAATGCTAGTTAGATCCTGATAACAATTTTCCTATTATATCTAAGGTAAATTTTAGAGTAAACTATTTAGAACCTTACAAGCTCCAACCTCTAATCCTGGAAGCCTAGGACTTGGAGTACTTGTTTATTCCATTAACAAGTTATTTATAAATATAAATACTGAAATAAACACAAATGCAACCTTAACTCATATACAGGTCAACAACTGAAATAACTGAGACAAACACACAAGGGACACCATTATTTTTGGACAATCGCCCCCGGAAAAACATAATGCAAGAAAACTAGTGCAATAGATATGAGGGTTTTATTATTGTGCAGTTTTTGAATACAACTAGGGTGCCAGAAATGGCTCACCCAACAGAGAATGCCCTCGACAGTAGTACCTCTCCTCGGAGACAGATATTCCAGCTAATCAATCACCGGATGAATGATCCTACAACAACTATGGTAGCTTCCATTGCTCTGCGTCACTCTGTAGGGACTGCGTCACCCTTCTTGGCTCACCAACACTCAGTCTGTCCCACGAAAATTCTTCTGGCACAGCCTCTTGGCCCTGCGTTAGCTTTGCTAGCCTCTGCGTAGCTATTGAAGCCTCTACGTTATCTCTCAAGCCCTCTGCGTCACCCACGTTGGCCTCTTCAGCCTCTGCGTGGTTCCCAACTGCCTCTGCTTAGCACCTAGCTGCCTTTGCGTTAGCCTCTCTAAGCTTCGTGCTGTCTATCTGACACTATCTCTGCCTCGTGCCAAACTGCCCCTCGCTGCAACAAATCACTGGTTTGATTCTCTCAGCAAACCCCGCTCTAGAAAATTGAACTAACTAATCAATTTGGTGTGTCTCCAACTAACCCTCAAGCCTCCTCTTATACTTTTCCTGCTGAGTCTTCAACGGTCGAGATGAAGTCTCTAATCAACAGCTAAGATTAGATTTGGCTTGATCCATGTCATTTAGAACATTCTCACCCAGTTTTATGTTAATACCTATTAATATTTTAATTTTCCTAAGTTTATACTTAGGAACCCCATTAAAAATATTAATTATTTTAATATTTCTCCAACCGGGTGGAATTTCCCCAAACTATTTCTGGGTCCTGAAGATCTTATGTGTCTTAGCCTCTACACCAATTTTCATGGCTAGAGCACATCGAATGCTACCACAAATCAGCACTCCCTCTTAGCGAGGAATGTGGTCTAGTAATGCTTCACCATGGAAACATCACACTGATCCTCCATACCGGCACCTATGTTGATGCTAGGCATGCCGCCTCACATAATCTGCACTGCTGCACATGACATTGCCACTGCCACTGCCACATCTATATTGCAACTCCTTTTCAATATGCTACCCACGCTACCCCTAGCACTGCCACTACTAACTGTTGCACTGCAACTCATTTACTGAGAAGTACGTTACTGATTTCTCCCAAATACTGATATCCTAGTTAGTCTGGAAGCCACATGAAACTGACGTTGCCTCTGCTACTATCCTATGCTACCACTCCGCTGCTACATACAACTTTGTGTCTCTCGCACTGCTGCACCCTCCACTGCGTTGCCTCAGATTTCTGCACCCAAGCACTGCCTTGCTGCTCCATTACACATTGCTCCACTCGACATCTGTCATTCTGCTACTGTTGTTAAGGGCTCTCGTAGCCAGATATGATCCAAGAGTTTGGGCACTTCAAGGATCCTGCCCCTAGTTTGTAGTCCCCTTGACCACAACTTGATGTCTCCCCACCTCTTCTCTAGAGGTGCATGAGCACTCATGGCACAGTTGTCATCAGTGTCGTCCTTTTTCTCCGCCTTAACTGGTGCTGCCTTGGAGTCAAAAGCCTCTCCCTTGTTTTTCTTCCTTGGACACTGGGATGCATAATGTCCCAGCTCCCCACAATGGGAGCACTTCACCTCGGAGATATCCTTCTTCTTCCTCTTCCCTTGTTGTCCCGTAGATGTTAGAGCTGCATCTTCCTCCTCTTTCTTGATTCGTCCTCCCTTGCCACTACTCCCTGCCTTGGTCATATGTCTGTTCTCTTCTTGGCGAAGCGCCGCCCACATCTCCTCCCATCATGGAAGAGTAGCTATGCCCAAAATGCCTTGGACAAATGTCTCCCACTCCTCGGAGTCTACATTCAGGGCAGTCCTCACCATGAACTCTAGATCTAGTGTAGACGCTATGGAAGTAAGTTGGTCACAAATTTCCTACAATCTGAAGAGGAACGAATGTATCTGTTCTCCCTTCTGCATCTGATACGTCCGCAACTGATTCTCCAATAGCATCTTCCACTTCACGGAAGTGCCCTGATAGAAGGTCGTCAATGTATACCACATTTCCTTTGCTATGTTCTTTTCAGAAATATGTGGTATGACATGATCTTTGACCCCATCAAGGATCATGCACTTCACCCTCGCCATTGCATCCTCATACTTCTCATTCTCAGCTGGCTCGATCTGGATAGCCATGGTTCTCAAGCCAAAGTCCTTGATGCGATGTTGATCCAGGACTGCTAGGATCTTGGCATTCTAGATGACAAAGTTGGAAGGCCTGTCCAACATGTCCTGATCCCTTAGTCCGTTCACTACCATTTCAGTTCCTCTTCTGGATTCCCTCTGAGTTTTGACTTCCCTCCTGGAAATCTCCCTCTAAGTCCTGATTTCCCTGCTGGAAATCCTCTCGCCAAATGTCGAACCGCTCCTCTCGAATCCTCCTTGCAGCTGCAACTCAGATCTAGATTTCTTGGCTAGAAATAAGGTAGTGACTTCTTCTACCTTGGTTCTGTCCCCTTAGGTACTGTTATGCACCTATAGAAACAACACCCCACGAGCTTTTCAATCACAATCTGCCCACAGCTCCCCAAGCCCTGACAACTGAAGAAACTGAGCCTTTCAGGCTCTGCGCAATCCCAACAACGACAGAATCTGCTTCTCCTCGCCACAACATCAATCCTTCTTGGCTGAGAAAGATGATTGGGAACTATGTAGGTCTGATCTGCCCCTCGATGTCTCTGCGTTGACCCTCCTCCTGGCTCGAAATGATGACGCAAACCCTTTGTTAAAATTGGCAACTAGGGCCAAACTCCATGTGGGTCATCTTATTAATGGCAGCTGATATTTTTCTTATTAAAGATCTTTCGATTCTGATAAGTATTCATGGAGATATGAATTTATTTGTGTTATGGGACGATTCCTGAAGGTCGGCCAACAACCAAATAAACCCCACATGTGCTCAAAGTTTTAGTATAAATAGAGGTGCCTTGAAATTCATTTTGACACGCTCACAACTCTCTTGTGATCTCTTCCTCTCCATTCGTTTGGGTTTTAATGGAAGGAAGAATACCTAAGAGAATATGCTGATCTAGGAGGTTTTCCCTAGCCCTAGACGAAGAGATCTATACGTTGCCCTCATCTACATTCATGGAGAAGAATCTTCGCTGCCCAAAAAGGAGGCTCTTATATCGCAGCAAGGATAGGTTTCAACACTAGTATAGAGAAGCACCATCAACCCTAACTTCGTCCTAAAAGAAACCCTCAAACACAGCAAGAAGAGAACCTTGATCTGATCTTAATACATTGTCATAATTGGAAGAATAGTGTAGGAAACACAGGGCTAAGAGATGTCCTAATTGTTGTTCTCTACAAGATTAAGGCATAATCATAAAGAAGCTAATGTTGTCCCTAACACAATCATGAAGGCATAATGCCCTAGCCACAGGACTAAAGGGAAAGGAGATGCTCTAGACATAGTTGTTGTCTTGGGTAAGAAGAAGCTACATTGCCTAAAGAAGATGCCACCTAAAACACAAACTTAGAAGAGAGACCCAAATGCTGTCATGGATCTAGTTTCCCTCTACTTTGTCATGGTTCTAGGTAATAGTCATGTACGTTGTTATATTGAAGTTGCCCTAAACACAGTCAAGTTGAAGATATGGTGAAGACCTTAACACTGTTCTAGACCGCAGTCTTAGGAGGGGTCTCATGTACCTTAATTGTTGAGTGTGCAAGAGAAGATTTAAAGATAGCTGGGTTGTCTTGTTACTGGGCTGGGCTGCAGGCCATAGCCAGCAGCATGGAGAATTAAAGTTTGACTTTGGTGCAATGCAGTGATATTTAGGTATAACACAATGGAATAAGGTGCATGGGCAACATGGGACAGTAAGGTGCTGAAGATAGCATGGATGAATGAAAAGGGGTGCAACATGTTGTGATGGAAGCAACAACATGGTATACTACAGTTGTATGATAGTGCAACATAGTGCACAGTAACAAGGGTGCAGCATGTTGTGATGGAAGCAACAACATGGTATGCTACCGCTGTATGATAATGCAACATAGTGCACAGTAACAGGGGTGCAACACAGTGATACATAGTGCAACATGATGTGATGGAAGCAACAACACATGTTGAGGTATTGCAACATGCATTTGGGTGCAATATAGTGCAATGAAGAGCTCAACATAGTGCAACAAGAGGAGGTGCAGTACAGTGATGGGTACAGTCATGATTAGTAAAGCATGATGAGATGCAGCATTGTGATGATGGGTGCAGCATGGTGCAGCACGGTGAGGTGCAACATGATGACGAGATGCAGCACAATGAGAGGTGAAGGAGTCACCTTGGAGAATCAGTGGAAGCAGCATGTCTTCAACTGATCTCATGTATCATCTTCCTAGAGATGATCTCTGCTCTTATCTAGATAAGTCAAAGTGTTGAATTATGTTGTAAATGTACTATCTCTCTCTCTCTCTCCGCTGAACTATTGAAAAACATAAAAGAAGAATTGGTCAAGGGTTTCCCCACATTGGGGTTTATCCCTGGCTAGTGCCACATCTTGTGTCCTCTTGTCTTGGCTTGTCTTCTGCGATTTATGTTTATGTTCTATCTGCATTTTACTTTAATGCTGATGTGATTGCTAATTTGGAAAAGATATTGAGCTAATTACGAAAATTGAAATAAATTGCTCTAAGCATAGAACATATCTAAACTTAACATGGAATCAGAGCTGAGGTGAAGACAAAGCCCAAGCAAGAGTGAACGAGCAATCACCGAAGACAGTTGGGAAAGGACAAAAGGATCAATGGATTCCTCATCCCTCTTCAAATTCACCAAGGGTGAAGTCGAAGCAGAGAACATTATCAGAATGGTGCAGCAGAAGCTTTTGATGGCCTTCCTTAAGATCACTTCAATGTGAAGTCCGGATCTAAGGGTGGAAGGAAAGGCAGATGCCTTGCTTACAATAAGTTCGGCCATTATACGAAGGAGTGTCAGAGTGGTAGGGACACATCACTTGATGATGATAACAATCATTCCAGGGACATCTTCAATGATTGAAGGAATGCAGGTCATTAAGGAAATAACCGACTCTTTAAAGAGAGCAAGGAACCCCAGGTATGAAGAATCAAATGTTGTTTCTAATAAGATAAGAAGTGTTATCTTGTATTGGCCCTCTGCTTCAGACTCTTTGGGAATCTGGCTTATTGATTGTAGTGCTTCAAGGCACTTCATTGGATAGAAGGGTGCTTTCTCTAATCTAGTAGAGATGGAAACAATCGTGGGATTATACTTGGAGTCAAGGCCACCTATCCCGGAAAGGGTGTAGGGAATGTTACCCCTCAATTGAATAAGGATAACTTGATTCATTTACAAGAATCTCTTTATGTACCTGATCGCAAGAAGAACCTGGTGTCCATTTCGGCAATAGAAGTCAAACGTTTCATGGTGGCATTCATCGATGGAAAGGTACGTGTTTGAAAATGAAAATTTCAAAGATGCTTTTACTCATGGGTTCAAGGTTGGCAATTTGCATCAAATTGCATGATGGTCCATTGGGGACCATGTCAGTTGACACATCTCATCTATAGCACCGGAGGTCTACTTATTATGGGGCCCTACCCGATGTGAGTTAGATGGCGACAGGAATGCCTGAATTCAAGAAGAGCATGAAGGTACATGTCTAAGATGTATCGAAGGAAAATCTTACAAAGGGACTATTCCCCTCATATAGCAGGTCCACATGTTTGGAACAACCCGAGGGGTTTGAGATTCATGATCGGGAATCTCATGTATGCAGGTGGAAGAAAGCCTTCTATGGCTTGAAGCAAAACACCCTAGGCTTAGTATGAGAGGACTAATAGCTGTCTGATGAAGCTGAGATTCACTAAGAGTGAAGCCGATCCAAACCAATGCTCGAAGGTTGTGGATGATAAACTTCTCATACCGACACCTTCTAATGACGACCTCTTTCTGACAGGTGTAGACCTTCTCATTTGCAAAAGTAAGAGGGAGTTGGATTCCGGATTTGGAATGGTAAATTGCAAGCCCGTGACTACCTCGATGAAGCTTAACTTTCAGAAGTTATGTGGTAGTGATGTCGGACTAGATTTGGGAAATGCCTCTGAGTTTCATAAACGCATACTAGCATTAATGTTCTTGGTGAACTCTCATCCGGATATATGTTTTGCAGTTAGCATGGTGAGCTCATATATGGTTGAGCCTCACTAGTTTGGTGACAAGAATCTTCTCAAATATCTTCGGGGCACAATCTCTCATGGATTGAGATACACTGCCGGAAATATGAAGCTGCTTGATTTTTTGAATGCTAACTAGAAAGGCAGTGTGGAGGATCTCAAGAGCGAACTTCTAAGTGCTGATTCTCTTTGGCTTCTGCTCGATAACCTAGATGAACAAGAAGCAGAAGTTGGTTGCTATAAGCACCGTTGAGATCGAATACAGAGCTACGAGTATGATCTTGTGTGAAGCTGCCTGGTTGTGGAAGCTCTTAAGTGAGTTGTTTGTACACATGATGGATACCATTGTGATCTTCGTGTCAACCAGGGGGGATTTGATTGTTGAGGAATCCTGTATTCTATGATTTCTCCAGCATATAGACATCATATACTACCTTATCTGGGATATGATACGTCGATGAGCAAGGAGGCTCCATCGCATTAACACTAATGTACAGGTCGCAGACATTCTCTCAAAGCCCCAGGGAAAGGTCAAATTTGTGACTTTCCCGAACAACTTGGAGTCGTTGAGAGACCTTCTTAGGGGGGTCATGCATGTTGCATGCATTGAGCTCTAGGAGCTCCGGGGGGCTTGGGGTACTATTGGAGCAAGATGCAACCATAGGGCGACTCACCCTCCCCTAATGGTGCGTTCTGTACAGGGTGAATGGCTCAACCTTCCCCTGTGATACCCCGAGGCGACTTAGGGACAGGATGATTGGTTCTCCTGTCGAGGCATCCTACCCATGTAGTCTGGGACTCATGGGAAGTACCTCTCATCTGATCAATGAGCAGGGAAATGGGGTCAGGGACCATAGTAGTACTATCGATGAACACATCGTTGTATCTACCGTACTCCATATGCTAGGATGACCTCCATTGATCTGGGATCAGTATGAGTGGTTTGAGACACTCTCTTGTGATATTGATCTGGGATCAATAAAACTGACTTCAGGTCAGTAGAGAATGGTATGAGACATTCTCAATCAATTCTTCTTCTACATGGTTTAGCAGACCAGTGCAGGGCATTGATGGCAAAGATAGTTTAGTTTGGCAGATAGAGTTCTCCCTAGTTGAGAGGGAGTGTTAAAATTGGCAACTAGGGTCAAACTCCATGTGGGTCATCTTATTAATGGCAGTGATATTTTTCTTGGATTCCTCTCATTGAGAGGTGTAAGATTGATCTAAAAATCATCCGATTCGATAAGTATTCATGGAGATATGAATTTCTTTGTGTTATGGGAAAATTCGTCAAGGTCGGCCAACAACCAAATAAACCCCACATGTGCTCAACGTTTTAGTATAAATAGAGGTGCCTTGAAAGTCATTTGGACACACTCACAATTCTCTTGTGATCTCTTTCTCTCCATTCGTTTGGGTTTTAATGGAAGGAAGAATCCCTAAGAGAATATGTTGATCTAGGAGGTTTGCCCTAGCCTAGACGAAGAGATCTATACGCTGCCCTAATCTACATTCATGGAGAATAATCTTCACTGCCCAAAAAGGAGGCTCTTATATCGCAACAAGGATAGGGTTCAACACCAATATAGAGAAGCCATAACAACACTAACATTGTCCTAAAAGAAACCCTCAAACACAACAAGAAGAGAACCTTGATCTAATCTTAATACACTGTAATAGTTGGAAGAACAATGTGGGAAACGCAGGGCTAAGAGATGCCCTAATTATTGTTCTCTACAAGATCAAGGCACAGTCATAAAAAACCTAATGATGTCCCTAACATAGTCATGAAGGCAGAATGCCCTAGCCACAGGACTAAAGGGAAAGGAGATGCCCTAGACATAGTTGATGTCTTGGGTAAGAAGAAGCTATGCTGCCTAAAGAAGATGCCACCTAAATTGTAGACTTAGAAGAGAGACCCAAATGTTGTAATGGATCTAGCTGCCCTCTACGTTGTCATGGTTCTAGGTAATACTCATGTACGCTGTTATATTGGCGCTGCCCTAAACGCAGTGATGTTGAAGTTATGGTGAAGACCTTAACACTATTTTAGACCGTAGTCTTAGGAGGGGTCTCATGTACCTTAATTGTTAAGTGTGAAAGAGAAGATTTAAAGATAGCTGGATTGTCTTGATGCTGGGCTAGGTCGCAGCCCATAGCTAGTAGCATGGAGGATTGAAGTTTGACTTCGGTGCAGCGCAATGATATTTAGGTACAACACAATGAAATAAGGTGCATGGGCAGCATGGGACAGTAAGGTGCCGAAGACAACATGGATGAATGAAAAGGGGTGCAGCATGTTGTGATGGAAGTAGCAACATGGTATACTACAACTGTATGATGGTGCAGCATAGTGCACAGTAACAAGGGTGCAACACAGTGATACATAGTGCAACATGTTGTGATGGAAGCAACAACATGGTATACTACAGTTGTATGATAGTGCAGCATAGTGCATAGTAATAGGGGTGCAACACAATGATACATAATGCAGCATGATGTGATGGAAGCAGCAACAAGATGCTGAGGTATTGCAGCATGCATTTGGGTGCAGCATAGTGCAATGAAGAGCTCAGCATAGTGCAACAAGAGAAGATGCAGTACAGTGATGGGTACAGTCATGATTAGTAAAGCATGATGAGATGCAACATTGTGATGATGGGTGCAACATGATGCAACATAGTGAGGTGCAGCATGATGACGAGATGCAGCACAATGAGAGGTGAAGGAGTCACCTTGGAGAATTAGTTGAAGCAGCATTTCTTCAACTAATCTCATGTATCGTCTTCCTAGAGATGATCTCCGCTCTTATCTAGATAAGTGAAAGTGTCGACTTCTGTTGTAAATGTACTATCTCTTTCTCTCTCCATCTATTGAACTATTGAAGAACATAAAAGAAGAATTGATCAAGGGTTCCCCACATTGGGGTTTGTCCCTGGCTAGCGTCACATCTTGTGTCCTCTTGTCTTGGCTTGTCTTCTACGATTTATGTTTGTGTTCTATCTGCAATTTACTTTAATGCTGATGTGATTGCTAATTTGGAAAAGATATTGAGCTAACTATGAAAATTGAAATAAATTGCTCTAAGCATAGAACATACCTAAACTTAACACCCTCTGCGTCACTTCTTCTCCGCTGCTTCTGCTCTGGAACAACACTGTCTCTGGGGACAACTACTGTTGTTGCAAATTCTTCAAATCATTGTTGGTGCCTTCAGTCCTCCTGTGATCTGCAATGATCTGATACCATGTTGAAATTTTTAAGTCTGACACGGTTGAAATCCCTACTGCATTATCTAGTTTAATTTCTCCTACTTGTTTATTCCATTAACAAGTTATTTATAAATATAAATACTAAAATAAACACAAATGTAGCCTTAACTCATATAGAGATCAACCACTAAAATAACTGAGACAAACACACAAGGGATATTGTTATTTTTGGACGATCGTCCCCGGAAAAACCCAATGCGGGAAAATCGGTGCAACAAATATGAGAGTTTTATTATTATGCAGTTTTTGAATACAACCAGGGTGCCAGAAATGGCTCATCCAATGGAGAATGCCCTCGGTAGTAGTACCTCTCATCGGAGACAGATATTTCGGCTGATCAATCATCGGATGAACGATCCTACAACAACTATGGCAACTTCGACTGCTCGGTGTCACTCTGTAGGGACTGCGTCACCCTTCTTGGCTCACCAACACTCAGTCTGTCCCACAAAAATTCTTTCGGCGCTGCCTCTTGGCCCTGCTTCAACTCTGCTAGCCTCTTCATAGCTACTGAAGCCTCTTCGTCATCTCTCAGACCCTTTGCGTCACCCACGTTGGCCTCTTCAACCTCTGCATGGTTCCTAGCTGCCTTTGCATCAACCTTTAAGCTCTGCGCTATCTCTCTGACACTATCTCTGCCTCTCTGCTATGTATTCATGGCCTTGTGCCGAACTGCCCCTCGCTGCAGCAAATCATTGGTTCGATTCTCTTAGCAAACCCCGCTCTAGAAAATCGAATTGACTGATCAACTTGGTGTGTCTCCAACTGACCCTCAAGCCTCCTCTTATAATTTTCCTGTTGAGTCTTCAACGGTTGAGATTAAGTCTCTAATCAACGACTAAGATTAGATTTGGCTTGATCCATGTCATTTAGAACATTCTCACCCAGTTTTATATTAATACCCATTAATAGTTTAATTTTCCTAAGTTTATACTTAGGAACCCCATTAAAAATATTAATTATTTTAATATCTCTCTAACCGGGTAGAATTTCCTCAAACCATTTCTGGGTCTTGGAGATCTTATGTGCCTTAGCCTCTCCACGAATTTTCATGGCTAGAGCACATCCGATGCTACCACAAATCAACATTCTACAACTCAAATTTCAATGATTTTCGATGTCTTTGGTTGCTCTGAGAGTTCTCTATCATCTCCATCACTCACATGCCAAATTATCTTCATGGTTTTGGCCCCAAAATTGATGGGTGGAAAACCACAAGCTTGGATTTCAAGCCTACAAGCGACTCTTGTGGAGCTCTAACCTCTAATCGCCAAAGCCTAGGACTTGGAGTACTTCCCAAACCACAAATCTCAACACTAGCCCATCTGACGTCCATCACGCAACATACTATGTTGAATGAGCCTTGCAATCGTGGTAGTGCCTTTGCCTCATCACATCTGAACTGGAAGATCCCAAACCTCCATTGGGCTGCTCCCTCTGAGGTTAAACTCCCTCCAAGCCTACGCGATCTCCAATTGCTTAGTCTTGCAAGCACTTATCGTTTTGGTTCAAATACCACTCGTGCAAATCCCTCTTGTTGTCGCTTGGATTGTATAGGCACCACGACAATACTCAGGTTGCGGATTGTCACCCTGATCCCCGAACTCTCCATTCTAGCTGTCTCCCAACAACAGACTATGGGGGGCAGTCCCTATGGAAATGAGATGAAGGAAAACAAGTTGGGAACCAACTTGCCCAAGAGACAGTTGAGTGGTCTAACCACTTGGTAAAAATTTAACAAGATTAATGATTTGATTAGATTTAGAGTTTGAGACCAGTGCCTTATGGAGTGTAGAGTTATTTCTTAATATAAATTATGATCAAGTAATCGGGTGGACAACCGCTGCTTGTATGATTAGCTAATCTATATGCTTATGGAAATCCTAAGATCTAGGTGTGATGCAAGGATCTTGGTTAATTTTAATTATATACCTAGTCTAGATGCAGTGTTCCACGAGGACGCGTTTCCACGCTTCCTTGTGCTTCGGGGACATGGGGATGTTTCCCAACGCCCCCAAAAAAGAAAACGTGAGGAAACTCGAAGGGGGGGCGTTTCCAAAAAAAATCGAGGTCAAATCATAAAACAAAGTCAAAACTATGGCTTGCATCTTTTAGTGGCCCCTTCAACACACGTAGTGGTCGGGTAGATCGCATAGATCTAGGCCAAGATGACTCAAGTGGTTGGTGGAGGATGCATGGTGATGGTGCTCCAGAGCTCAAACATATAGCTATGAGTTTGTTGTCTCAGATTGCTAGTTCCTTTGTAGCAGGGAGGAATTGTTCTACATTTAGCTTCATACATTCTATCAAGAGGAACATGCCTACCTCTAGAAGAACAGAGAAATTAGTTGTTGTGCACAATGCCCTACGTTTTTACCATAGGAAGACACCTGAGTTTTTGAAGGGACCAACAACATGATGGGATGTTGACAGAGGATGATGCATAGGTAGATATGGAGGAGGGACTTGATGAGAAACATATGAGGTTGGTAAGTGTGCCACTTAGCATGTTTGAGAATGCAAGTGATTTTGATTGAGATGGTGACATGGTTGATCTTGATTTATTCATACAACAACTGGATGTAGAGACTAGTGGGGCATTACCTTGAGCGGTTATGTTCATTTGTCATTTGATATGTTCTTATGTTATTTGTTTTTTTGTTTCAGACTTCAATTGTAGACTTTAATTTGTTTTGAATCTTGATATATGATATTTTAGAATTGACTTTTATTTCAATATTCAGTATTCATTATTGGAACTTCAATATGGTTCAAAACTTTTATTTTCATTGTACATTGTTACAGTTAAATGTATGATTCTATCATGCTTTTCATTTTAAATTTGTTTAAGCTATATGATTCATCAATTTATCCTTCATGATGTGAGTGTTATATAATGATAAAGACTGTTAAATTATAAAATTGCAATGATATATTTATAATTTTTTAGTATTTCACTATTTTTGTTGAGGTCCCTTGTGTTAAAGACCCTGACATCCCCCCACGTTTCCTAAAAATTGGTGGGGAGCTTTTGCATAGGCCGCTCTTGTGTTTCCTCGCTTCCCCGTTCCCTTGTCCCAGAAACTTAGTGGAACTGTGTCTAGATGTAACCTTCCCTTAATTGGTTTGAAGCTAGGCTCCAAGGTAGGTTGTGAGAAAGAGGCCAACAGAAAGCAGACAAATGCCTAATTAACGATACCTTCTGTTGGGCTCCTGTCACTCGATACCTTCGGCGTTGCAAAGACAGTGGCTCTGATGACTGCAAGGACACTGTGTTAACCACTGAAGAGTTGCTAAGCTCCTCAAGCTAGGTGAGAAGGGTGGCTCTATGTTTCTATCAACCAAGCTTATGGTTGGAGATAAGTTTTAATGCAACTAGTTCTTAGAATGCTTGTGTAATGATAATGAGTGAAATTATCTTGAGTTAAGATTTTTTTAGGCTCTTTAAGTACTTAATGTAAATTATCTTATAGTAAGAGTACTTAACAATAATGATATGACAATCTTAAACAAGATAAATGCTTAAGGATACAAATGCAAATTTTAACTATAGATTAATCCACAAGATGCTTAACCAGTTTGTGATAAGAACTTAGAGCAATTTATCCAATTATCAATTAACCAATGGTTACAAGATGTAAACTGTAATTACCAAAGATGAATCTCAACAAGATATTTTGTGATCTTATTATTCAATGTTAACTATCAAGAGATGCTCAATTGGATTCAATCAATGCTTATAACCACAATATCTTAAACAACTTTAGGCAAGATTAGAAGATTTAGGCTCGAGTGACTAAGTGCCAAGTTAAAAAAATTTCAAATTCAACTTAAGACAACTCAATGTTAGATCAACTGTAATGCTTTGGAAATTCAACACTTAGTCATATTTCAGCAGTAGGAAAATCTCTTTAAATCATTAAATTTGCCAAGCATATGAAACAAAAAATTTCTCAATGATTAGCCAATGTAAATTTATGATTTTCAGACCTCTTAAGATGTAACAAATGACTGTTATGACAGCAGTAAGAAAGTTATAACAACAGTAAGGAAAACACCTTAGATCCAAGAGACAATAACCTAATAATGACTAGATATGATTAGTGAGATACCCAACAACTTGCCAAAGTAAAATATGAGTTTTAAACCACTTTAAGATGCAGTATTCAGAAATAAATCAGATCTTATATAACTTATTACAGCAGGAAGTAAATCAGCAAATCAGTAAGTTATTGATGCTACAACAAGAGCCCAAATTGCCCAAAATGCGATTTTTTTTTGCCAAAACTGAAAAATTTAGTTTTTGAGCCTTTTAAGGTAAATTATTCAGAAAATTAGAGATCTGATTCAGTGATTTACGCAAAAGATTCCAGCAAATAAAATTTTAGATCTAAGCTAGATCTTTGATGCCCAAGTGGCCATTTTTCTAGAAAATTTAAACTTTGCAATTTTAGAGTATTTTGACCAACTAAATGTGATTTTAGGGCTAATTTATCATTGTGATGAGACAAAAATTACAGTGATAGAAAAACAGTGAGAAAACTAGGGTTTAGAGATCAAACCCTAGGCCCAAATTAAAAGATTACTTGCCCAAATTCGCCAAAATTTCTCTAGTGTACTTGGCACTTGAAAACACAAGCAATTTGAACCAATATTGCTGGAAAACAAAATGTTATAGATAAAATACCAACCCTTTGAAGAAACCCTTGTTTGCAACGAGATCTAGCCGTTGTAGGGCTTATGGCCTTCATAATGCTCGCAAAATATATCCCAAACACTAGCCTTTTAGGTTGGGCAAGGGCTAGGGCCTTCAGAAAATGAGTTTTTTCCCCAATTTCAAAATAAGCAACCTGCAAAAATAACTTGAAAACCCTAGACGTCTAGGGTTTTGAAGGTCTCCATGCCAATTTCTTCCTCAATCCTGAAACAAATTTAGAATAGAAACCCAAATACCCAATATAAAAATTTTAAATTTTAAAACCCCAAATACCCAATATAAAAAATTTAAATTTCAAAACCCCAAAACCCCATATATTACACAAAAATCCAAAACCGCAAATATATACAAAACACTAAAAATCCCCAAAACCCAAGCTAGAAAAAATAATTTACAAATTCAATCTACAAAATTATTCATGAAGTAACGTGAGAACCCCAGATTCCTGCATCTAAGATAACATAGGTTCATCAAATAGATATCCATTCAACATCGAAATCATCATGCATATATAGAAAATATTACTGGAATAGAAAATTCTACTCTATCAAACTGAAATATAGAAGACATAATATAAATGCATGAAATAAAACAACCTAATGACATAAAATAAAAATGAGTAGTGGTAGAGATACTATACAAAAGATGCCATATGGCATCAGACGTTTTCAACATAGTGCATACTGAGCATCTGTCGGCTCTCTGGTAGGTTTGAAGGCTGCTTCTGTGATGTGCCATGCCCGATCCTGCATATCGTGCGACTCTGTCTTATCCCAATATCGCGCTGCTCTTGACCATCAGATGCACCTAACCTCTTTTTTTTCTTTCTTTGTCTTTTACTTTTGTTCTTGGTGGGTTGCGATGTCAATAGCGAGACCCCTTTAGATTTCTTGTCTTGATCTTGAGTGTGTTCGGGTGAAAGATCTGAAGAGCCTGGAGTATGCTTTAACCTTATTCTGAATATACTCTGCCAAACGTGATACATAAGTTTGATCTTTCTTAATTTCCTTTCCAATCATGACATTTTCAGTCAACCTGTGTTCAGTGGGACAAGAGACGTCTTTGCAGTGAGATGAGAATCATTTTGGCGGATTGGGAGGCTTATGATCTGTTGAAAGTTATTTGTTCCTTTCATCATCTGATCCATGCTGAATCCCCTATATCTGCAACCTTTTCATCTTTTGTAAATTTTCCATTTCTTCCAACCTCCTCCGCATGGAACTCATTTCCTTAACATGTCCTACTATTAATTTTGCTTGATCGATTTTTGTCTCCACAAATCTATCTTGAAGAGTGAAATGCTTAGCTTACAAGGCTTTCGTTTCTTATGTGTGATTGTGCTCCATGGTCTTTATCTGGTCTGAGTAGCTAACCTCTATGGCACTGATTACTTGTAATTTCCTTTCTTCCATTGTTCTTATTTGATGTGTGATCATCCTTCATGGTCTTAATCGAGTTCTACAGTCTATCCTTAATTGCATTCATTTGGTTGGAATTCTCATGCTTGATAGTACTGATTTACTTGGCATGATTTTCTTCCATGGTGATCAAATGGTCTTGCATGGTGGTCATCGGTTTAGATGGTTAGCCTGCATGATTTCTAGTTTTTCAGCATGTCCTTCATCTATGGTATCCATCATGTTTTGAAAACTGATCCTTTGATTATAGTGAGCAACTTCTATTGCCTGTAACCTGTTCCCCATAGAAGACATAATATAAATGCATGAAATAAAACAACCTAATGACATAAAATAAATCTTGCTTGACTAGATTGCATGTCTTTGATTATTTGAGTTAATTCCTCAACAAGATGCTTATCATTTTCCTTTTCATCGTCAAAATGATTAATTTGGTTACTAGTCCTTGCAATGCCACTACCCAGGATTGCCCTTGCAAAAGCACAAGTAGATTCGTCATGAAAACTTTCACGAGTACTGTAATATAGCCAAGATTGATCATTATTATCCTGCAGCTCATTCACGTGAGACTCCTTCATATTAACTAGGTAATTTTGCATGACAAGACTTGATTTTTATGTTCATCTTGCATACTTTTAATGCTTTGAGCTAGTTCTTTAACATGATCATTTTTCTCTTCTTTAATATCTGGAATCTTAAACTTCTTGGATGCTTTGTTGTCATTTTCTAATTCCTCAACTAAAGCTTGAGCAACCCTTACATTAGCAGGCTTCCCGTGCATGAATTCGTTAGAGTGTCAACATCAAATGCATCAATGTAATGATCTAACAAAAAATTGTTAGGAGGCTTGTAATCTTGAGATAATTCTCTTATAATGCCATTGAACCTCCTATTAAATTCTTTAATAGTTTCATCTTCATTCTTTTTCATACTGTAAATAGCACGAAGTAATCCCTTTTCATCCTTCTTACTTCCATATTGAATGATAAAGGCCTTGATCATAGCTTGCAGAGAATCAAAAGAATCATTAGGAAAATCATGAAGCCAATCCATAGCATTATCTTCCAAGGAAAAGACAAAGAGACACATCTTAATGTCTTCATGATTATAGTTAGTGTTGTTGCACCACTTAGCCATACAGAGATTAAATTTCTTGAGATGATCATTAGCATTAATTGCACCATTGCCTCGAAAATAAGTTAAATTATCAATGGCCTTTTCTGGAATATCATGGGGATAACCTTGAATGCTAGTAAAATTACAAGGGGCAAGCAAGTCATTCATGATGACTTGCTTAAGGGGAAAGGGAAACCAATGGATGTCAGAGAGAGATAACCATGTTCAAGATAATCAAGAAAACTACAAGGGGCGAGCCTCTAGCAGGGATTCTTGTAAAAAATGAAAGAAGTGGAGTCACCACTTGAACATAAATCTGTCTCCAGAATCCGGAAGGAAAAAACTAAAAAGTTAGTTAGGGAGAAGCAAGCGGATATTAAGGAAGGCTTCCTGTCTGAGTAAATTGAATGCTCACTATAATGTAATCTGTTTAATCGAGCCTAGAGAGTGGGGTTAACCAAGCTATTAGTAAGCCATTATGAATGGATGAATCAGTGGAGTGGTCATTGAAACAGGAAACTAACCCAAATGTCCAGGTGCTGAGGTGCAAATAGATAAGTGAATAAGGTGATAGGAAGATTAGTGAGAATCAATGAGAATGTTGTCAACACCAGGGTCCAATAAATTGTTCCCAGACAAAGATGCCAAAAATGTTGTGGTGTTGGCGCAATAATGAATGAAGGATGAAAGATCACAAGATGATAGAATGTCACAAACCCCAACAACGAGCAAACTCGTTCTCGTCAATGACGCCAAAAAATGTTGTCGCCCGAATTATATAAGAACCACGACAACGCTCAGGTCGGGCGCTGTCACCTTGATCCCCAACCTCTTTTTTCTAGTTATCTCCCAACAACAGGCTATGGGGTGTTAGTCCCTATGGAAATGAAATGAAGGAAAACAATTTGGGAACAAATTGCCCGAGAGACATAGTTGAGTGGCCTAACCACTTGGTAAAAATTTAGCAAGATTAATGATTTGATTAGATCTAGAGTTTAAAACCAGTGCCTTATAGAGTCAAGAGTTCTTGCTTATTATAAATTATCACCAAGTAATTGGATGGACAACCACTGCTTGTATGATTAGTTAACCTATATGCTTATGCAAATCCTAGGATCTAGGTGTGATGCAAGGATCTTGGTTAATTTTAATTATATGCTTAGTGTAGATGTAACCTTCCCTTAACTTTTTTGAAGCTAGGCTCCAATGTAGGTTGTGGAGGCTAACAGGAAGCAAACAAAGGCTTGATTAATGATACCTTCTATTTGACTCCTATCACTCGATGTCTTCGGCATTGCAATGGTTGTGGCTTTCACGACTGGAAGGTCACCATGTTAACCACTGAAGTGTTGCGAAGCTCCTTAAGCTAGGGGAGAAGGGTGGCCCTATGTTTCTATCAACCAAGCATATGTTTGGAGGTAAGTTTTAATGTAATCAGTTCCTAGAATGTTTGTGCAATGATGATGAGTGAAATTATCTTGAGTTAAAATTTGTTTGGGCTCTTTAAGTACTTAATGTAAATTATCTTATGGTAAGAATACTTAACAATAATGATATGACAATCTTAAACAAGATAAATGCTTACGGATACAAGTGCAAACTTTCAACTATAGATTTATTCACAAGATGCTTAACCAATTCATGATAAGAACTTAGAGCAATTTATGCAATTATCAATTAACCAATGGTTACAAGATGTCAACCGCAATTACCAGAGATGATTCTCAACAATATATTTTGTGATCTTATTATCCAATGCTAACTATCAAGAGATGCTCAATTGGATTCAATTAATGCTTATAACCACAATATCTTAAACAACTTTAGACAAGATTAAAAGATTTAGGGCTTGAGTGACTAAGTGCCAAGTTAACAAATTCTCAAATTCAACTCAAAAGAAGCCAATGTTAGATCAACTGTAAACTTCAGAAATTCAGCACTTATTAGTCCTATCTTAGCATTAGGAAAATCTCTTTAAATCATTAATTTTACCAAGCGTATGAAACAAAATATTTGCCAATGATTAGCCAATGTAAATTTATGATTTTCAGACCTCTTAAGATGTAACAAATCACTGTTATGATAGTGGTAAGAAAATTATAACAAGCGTAAGGAAAACACCTTAGACCCAAAAGACAATAAGCTAATGTTGTCGAGATAAGATCAGTGAGATGCCCAACAACTTGCCAAAGTAAAATATGAGTTTAAACCACTTTAAGATGCAATATTTAGAAATAAATCAGATTTGATATAACTTATTATAGCAGCAAGTAAATCAGCATATCGGTAGAAAAAACTAGAAAAAAATCAGTTATTGATGCTACAACTAGTGCCCAGAACTAGAAACTTTTTTGCCAAAACTGAAAAATTTAGTTTTTAAGCCTTTTAAGGTAAATTATTTAGAAAATTACAGATTTGATTCAGTGATTTACACAAAAAAATTCCAGCAAGCAAAATTTTAGATCTACGCTAGATCTTTGATGCCCAAGTGGCCAAATTTCTAGAAAAATTAAATTTTGCAATTATAGAGTATTTTGACAAACTTAATGTGATTTTAGGGCTTATGTATCATTGTTATGAAACAAAAATTACAGCAATAGAAAAATTGTGAGAAGACTAGGGTTTAGAGAGCAAACCCTAGGCCCAGTTTTGTAGATTACTTGCCCAAATTTGCCAAAATTTCTGCAATGTACTTGGCACTTGAAAACACAAGATTTGAACCAATATTGTTGCAAATCAAATTGTTAGAGATAAAATTCCAATCCTTTGAAGAAACCCGTATTTCCAATGAGATTTAGTCCTTGTAATGATTAAGACTTTCTTAATGCTTGCAAAATAGGTCCTAAACACTAGCCTTTTAGGTTGGGTAAGGGCTAGGGCATTCAGAAAATGGTTTTTTTCCCTGATTTGAAAATAAACAACCTACAAAAATAGCCTAAAACCCTAGACGTCTAGGGTTTCTAACGTCTCCAATGCCAATTTTTTCTTAATTCCTGAAACAAACTTAGAATAGAAACCCAAATACTCAATATAAATTTTTCAATTTTCAAAACCAAAAAACCCTAAATACTGAACAAAAATTCAAAATGCTAAATATATACAAAACACTAAAAATCCCCAAAATGCAAGTTAGAAAAAATAATTTACAAGTTAGATCTACAAATTTATTCACAAGACTTACAAATATACACATGTTTTGAAAATTTTAAATTTCTGAGAAAAATATTTTTATGGAATTTTTTCCTTTGAAGAATGACTAAAAATACTTTAGAAACCCGAATGTATACTATAGCCTTAGCGAATATTTAATCCACCATATAAATATATGGAATCCAAGAAACATTGATTCTTGCCCAAGTTTGTCAACTTGGAGGCCAAGGACTGAAGTACCTACAAAAAACAAATCTTACCAATATTCAACACAACATGCAGATGCTCGTAGTCAACACATATCACAAATCAATAAGCGAGAACACCTTGAATTGCACCCCAAAGTCTTTGTTATGATTGGAAAAATAGTTCCCAACGCGACAATAGTTACAAAGTTGCTTGAGCAAAAATTTTCTAACTAGAGATCGAGATGCTAAAGACTCAAATGACTCTAATTTATAGCTTTAAGTGGAAAAATAATGGCTAGTTTTTCCTTGATCTTTGTCAAAATAATCTTGGCCGTTGATAAACACATCAAGATCTTTTAATCTTTGCCCTTGATTTTTTATTTTTGAGAAATTTTCGAATTTATCATTTACTTCCATTTTTATTAGCTCAAAATTAATTATTTTGAACTAGTTTCCTCAAAAGATTGACTTTGACTTAACCACCAATGTCCAAGGGTCCACTTTTTTTTAAATATACAATATTCCCTCTATGGAGGACCTTTAAAAATTGAGTCCACGAATTTTTCCACTTGGATGATTATTTTTCCTAAGACAAATTAATTTTGACTTTATTAGTTAATTTTTTCGGCTTAAGATTTAATTTTATTTTGCAAAAAGAATTAATTAATTTACACATGAGGGGATTTAATTATTTTTCCATCCTCTAATACATAAGATTTTACATTTACAACCCTCAAAGGGATACTACACATTTGGCTTAGACCCTCAAGGCACATAACCCATCTCCGACACAATATGATCTAGTAGACCAAGTGATTTGTAATAAAATAATTAACCCGACTAGCTTAAATTATTCCTGAATCACTTTTACATTAGACTCGACTAAAAACACTAGGACTCACCTAAGATTTTAATAATAAATTTTACCCTAGCTTTGGGGGTTTATGCTAAAGGGGAAAATACTCTTCTGATTAGACGTGTTTAGAATCACAGATAATTAGCGAGGTTAAAAAACCTCCTAGGATGAAAATCGTCGCCAAAATCATAGGCTTACCTAGGTGTTTACAGATACTCAAGTTCTTACTAGGATCATTTACACCATATAACTTGTAGAATGGGGTGACCATGACACATGGATTGGTGATAGGTGATCCGTTCCAGTTGAAAAAATTTTGGTACTTCTGCTTCCTTGGAACTCTAACAATTTGTGTGCAACATCTGGCTCCAGATGGGGACACATTGCTTCCAAGATGTAATGTGAGAACCCTAGAATCCTGCATCCAAGAAAACAGAAGTCCATCATATAGATATCCATTCAACATCGAAATCATTATGCATATATAGAAAATACCGCTGGAATAGAAAAATCTTCTCTATCAAATCGAAATATAGAAGACATGATATAAATGCATGAAATAAAACTACCTAATGACATAAAATAAAAGAGAGTAGGGCTAGAGATACTATACAAAACATGTCCCATGGCATCAAACATTTTCAACATAGTGCATATTGAGCATCTGCCAAATCTCTGACAGGTTTGAAGGCCCCTTCTCTGGCGTGCCATGATTGATCCTGCATATCGTGGTACTCTTTCTTATCCGAATATCGAGTTGCTCTCGACCTATGCATAAAACCTCTTCCTTCTCTTTCTCTACGTTTTACTTTTGTTCCTGGTGTGCTATGATTTCAATAGCGAGACCCTTGTAGATTTCTTGTCTTGATCTTGAGTCTGTTCGGGTGAAAGATTTGAAGAGCTTGAAGTATGCCCAACCTTATTCTGAATATACTTTGGCAAAGATGATACATAAGTTTGATCTTTCTTAATTTCTTTTCCAATCATGGCATTTTCAGTGAACCTGTTTTCAATGGGACAAGAGACCTCTTTGCAGTGAGATGAGAATCGTTTTGGCAGACTGGGAGGCTTATGATTTGTCGAAAATTCTTTGTTCCTTTAATCATTTGATCCATGCTGAAAATCCTATATCTACAACCTTTCCATCTTTTGTAATTTTTCCATTTCTTCCAACCTCTTCTTCACGGAACTCATTTCCCTGCCATGTCTTACTATTAATTTTGCTTGATCGAGTTTTGTCTCCACGAATCTGTCTTGAAGAGTGAAATTTTTAGCTTCCAAGGCTTTCATTTCTTGTGTGTGATTGTGCTCCATGGTCTTTATCTTGTTAGAGTAGTTAACCTCCATGGCACTGATTACCTGTAATTGTCTTTCTTCGATTGTTCTTATTTGTTGTCTGTGATCATCCTTCATGGTCCTAATCAAGTTCTGCAGCCTATCCTTAATGGCATTCATTTGGTTGGAATGCTCATGCTTGATAGTACTGATTTCCTTGGCATGATTTTCGTCCATGGTGATCAAATGGTCTTGCATGGTGGTCATCTATTTAGAATGGTTAGTCTGCATGATTTCCAGTTCCTCAACATGTCCTTCCTCTATGGTATCCATCATGTTTTGAAAACTGATCCTTTGATTATATTGAGCAACTTTCATTCCCTGTAACTTGTTCCCCATAGAACTCATTTCTCTGGCGTGATTTTCTATTAATCTTGCTTGACTAAATTGCATGTCTTTGATCATTTGAGTTAATTCCTTATCAACATGCTTATCATTTTCCTTTTCATCGTCAAAATGATTAATCTAGTTACTAGTCCCTGCAATGCCACTACCCAAGATTCCCCTTGCAAAAGCACAAGTAGATTCATCATGAAAATTTTCACAAGTACTGCAATATGGCCAAGATTGATTAGTATTATCCTGCAACTCATTCTCATGAGACTCCATATTAACTAGGTAGTTTTGCATGACAATGATTTGATTTTTATGCTCATCTTGCATACTTTTAATGTTTTGAGCTAGTTCTTTAATATGATCATTTTCATCTTCTTTAATATTTGGAATCCTAAACTTCTCGGATGCTTTCTTGTCATTTTCTAATTCCTTAGGTAAAGCTTGAGCAACCCTTACATTAGCAGGCTTCCCGTGCATTGATTCGTAAGAAGTCTCAGTGCCAAATGCATCAATGTAATGGTCTAACAAAAGTTTGTCAGGAGGCTTGTAATCTTGAGATAATTCTCTTATAATGCCATTCAACCTCCTATTAAATTCTTTAACAGTTTCATCTTCATTTTTTTTCATATTGTAAATAGCGCGAAGTAAGCCCTTTTCATCCATCTTATTTCCATATTCAGTGATAAAGGCCTTGATTATAGCTTGCAGAGAATCAAAGGAATCATTAGCAAAATCATGAAACCAATCCATAGCATTATCTTCCAAGGAAAAGACAAAGAGACGCATCTTAATGTCTTCAGGATTATAGCTAGTATTGTTGCACCACTTAGCCATACAAAGATTGAATTTCTTTAAATGATCATTAGCCTTAATTGCACCATTTCCTCGAAAAGAAGGTAAATTATCAATGGCCTTTTCTGGAATACCATGGGGATAACCCTAAATGTTAGTAAAATTTCAAGGGGCAATCAAGTCATTCATAATGACTCACTTAAGGGGAAATGGAAGCGAGTGGATGTTAGAGAGAGATATCCTTGTTCAAGATAATCAAGAAAACTACAAGAGGCAAGCCTTTATCAAGAATTCTTGTAAAACATGAAAGAAGTGGAGTCGCCACTTGAATATAAATCTATCTCCAAATCCAGAAGGAAAAAACCAAACAATTAGTTAGTAAGATGAAAGTTGATATTAAGGAAGGCTTCTTATATGAGAAAATTGAATGCTCACTATAATGTAATCTATGTAACCGAGCCCAGAGTGCGGGGTTAACCAAGCTTTTAGTAAGCCTTTATGAATGGATGAATCAGTGGAGTCGCCACCCAAACAGGAAACTAACCCAAATTTCAGGTGCTAAGGTGCAAATGGAGAAGTGAATAAGGTGATAAGAAGATTAGTGAGAATCAATGAGAATGTCGTCAACACCAAAGTCCAATAAATTATTCCCCGTCAATGACGCCAAAAATGTTGTGGCGTTGTCGGGACAATGAATGAAGGATGAAATATCACAAGATGATAGAATGTTGTAAACCCCAACAATGAGCAAACTCATCCCCGGCTTATACAAGAATTGCAACAACGCTCAGGATGGGGGTTGTCACCCTGATCCCCGACCTCTCCATTTTTTTTGTCTCCCAAGAACAGGTTATGGAGGGTAGTCCCTATGGAAGTGAGATGAAGGAAAACAAGTTGGGAACCAACTTGCCTAGGAGACACAATTGAGTGGCCTAACCGCTTGGTAAAAATTTAGCAAGATTGATGATTTGATTAGATTTAGATTTTGAGACTAGGGCCTTATGGAGTCAAGAGCTTTTTCTTATTATAAATTATGAGAAAATAATTGGATGGACAATCGCTGCTTGTATGATTAGCTAACCTATATGCTTATGCAAATCCTAGGATCTAGTTGTGATGCAAGGATCTTGGTTATTTTTAATTATATGCCTAGTCTAGTTGTAACCTTCCCTTAATTGTTTTGAAGCTAGGCTCCAAGGTAGGTTGTGGGAAGTAGGCCAACAAGAAGCAGACAAAGGCCTGATTAACGATTCCTTTCGTTGGGCTTCTATCACCCGATGCCTCCTAGAGACTGTGGCTCTGACCACTGCAAAGTCACCGTGTTAACCACCGAAGAGTTGTTAATTCCTATCAACCAAGCTTATGCTTTGAGGTAAGTTTTAATGCAACTAATTCCTAGAATGCTTGTGCAATGATGATGAGTGAAATTAGTTTGAGCTCTTTAAGTACTTAATGTAAAGTATCTTGTAACAAGAGTACTTAACAATAATGATATGACAATCTTAACCAAGATAAATGCTTAAGGATACAAGTGCAAACTTTCAACTATAAATTAATCCACAAGATGCTTAACCAATTCGTGATAAGAACTTACAACAATTTATTCAATTATCCATTAACCAATGGTTACAAGATGTCAACCGCAATTACCAAAGATGATTCTCAACAACATATTTTGTGATCAAATTATTCAATGCTAACTATCAAGAGATGCTCAATTCGATTCGATCAATGCTTATAACCACAATATCTTAAACAACTTTAGACAATATTAGAAGATTTAGGGCTTGAGTGACTACGTGCTAAGTTAACAAATTCTCAAATTCAACTCAAGACAAGTTAATGTTAGATCAACTGTAAACTTCAGAAATTCAGCACTTATTAGTCCTATCTCAGCAGTAGGAAAATCTCTTTAAACCATTAAAGTTTCCAAGCATATGAAACAAGAGATTTCCCAATGATTAGCCAGTGTAAATTTGTGATTTTCAGACCTCTTAAGATGTAACAAATCACTGTTATGACAGCGGTAATAAAGTTATAACAACAGTAAGGAAAACTCTTTAGATCCAATAGGCAATAAGTTAATGATGTCTAGATATGATCAGTGAGATGCCTAACAACTTGCCAAAGTAAAATATGAGTTTTAAACCTCTTTAAGACGCAGTTTTTAGAAATAAATCAGATCTGATATAATTTATTACAGCAACAAGTAAATCAGCAAATTAGTATAAAAAATCAGTTATTGATGCTACAACAAGTGCCCAAAATGCCCAAAACTAGTTTTTTTTTTGCCAAAACTGAAAAATTTAGTTTTTGAGATTTTTAAGGTAAATTATTCAGAAAATTACAGATCTGATTCAGTGATTTACGCAGAAAATTTCAGCAAGCAAAATTTTAGATCTAAGCTAGATCTTTGATGCCCAAGTGGTCAATTTTCTAGAAAATTTAAATTTTGCAATTTTAGAGTATTTTGACCAACTAAATGTGATTTTAGGTCTTATATATCACTGTTATGAAACAAAAATTACAGCAGTAGCAAAACAGTGAGAAAAATAGGGTTTATTGAACAAAACCTAGGCCCAAAGCCTTGTAGATTACTTGCCCAAATTTTGCCAAAATTTCTCCAATTTACTTGGCACCTGAAAACACAAGCTTTGAGCCAAAACTGGTGCAAAACAAATTGTTAGAAATAAAATGTCAATCATTTGAAGAAACCCTTGTTTACAATGAGATCTTGCCCTTGTAGGGCTTATGGCCTTCTTAATGCTTACAAAATAGATCCCCAAACACTAGTCTTTTAGGTTGGGTAAGGGCTAGGGCCTTCAAAAAATGTGTTTTTTTCCCCGATTTGAAAATAAACAACCTGCAAAAATAGCCTGAAATCCCTAGATGTCTAGGGTTTCTAAGGTATCTAATGCCAATTTCTGCCTCAAAACTGAAACAAATTTAGAATAGAAACCCAACTACCCAATATAAAAAATTTAAATTTCAAAACCCGAAATACGGAACAAAAATTCAAAACCTGAAAACTTCAAATATATACAAAACACTAAAAGTCCCCAAAACTCAAGTTAGAAAGAATAATTTACAAGTTAGATCTACAAAATTATTCTCAAGATCTACAAATATACAAGGGTTTTGAAAATTTTAAATTTTTGAAAAAAATATTTTCATGGATTTTTTTCCTTTGAAGAATATCTAAAAATATTTTTAAAACCCCAATGTATACTATAGCCTTAGCGAAGATTTAATCCACCATATAAATAGTTGGAATCCAAACAACAATGGTTCTTGCCCAAGTTTGTGAATTTGGAGGCCATGGACTGAAGTACCTGCAAGCATGTTAAGTTATGGTATGTTTTATGCTTAGAGCAATTTACTTCAATTTCTTCTTATTAGCCCGATGTCAATTTCACTTTTTAGCAATCTCAATAACATAAAGTAAAATGTTGATAGAACATAAATAAATCGACAAAAGACAAGCTAAGACAAGGGTCACTAGATGTAGCTATTATTGTTGCTTATAGTAGTAATGAAGGTTTCCCAAATGGGAGGGAGGCCTGTAAGAGTTACAATCACCAAGTCCCTAGCCAGAGACAAACCCCAATGTGGGGAAACCCTTTGATCAATTCTTCTATAATCTTCAATAATTCAAGAGAGAGAGAGAGATAGTACAATATCACAAGTCTGATATTTAATATCAGCAATAATAAATCAACAACCAGCAAAGTCAAAGCTAGTCAAACAGCCCTGGATTAACCTCTAGTCAACCTTGAAGAACTCGGTCTCCAACAACAAACTTCGGCAGCCCAAAACACTCCTCAGTCAATGTTAAAATTGGCAACTAGGGCAAAACTCCATGTGGGTCATCTTATTTATGGCAGCGGATATTTTTATTGGATCCCTCCCATCGAGAGGTGTAGGATTGATCTAAAGATCATCCGATTCTGATAAGTATTTATGAAGTTATGAATTTATTTATGTTATGGACAAATTGTTAAGTTGGCCAGCATCTTACATAGGCTCAGAAGCCTAATAGACGTGTCTATTCATCATCTACATTTTTAGTATAAATATGGAGGACTTGAAATCATTTGGAGACACACCTCTTCATGTGTAGCCTCCTCTCCACGTCTGGGTTTTTGGTGAAGGAGAGAGAGACACCAAAGAGTGATACGCTAGTCTTCAAGTGATGCCCTAATTCCTGTCATGGAAAAAACATCAAGACGCAAAAAGGAGGAAGAGGCTTCCAGCCATGTGAAGCTCTAAAACACCGTGATGAACTACTGACATATGCAGCCCTAATTGTAAGTACCTATATGTTGTCTAAGATTTGACAGCGTAGATCAAGCTCCGTGTATAGTGGATTTGGTAGCGTAGTTTTTATACACAGTTCATGTAGAGATATGCTGCTCGTGGAGACATATATATACATCAACGCAGTCAGGCACTTATATGCTGTCCTGAGGTGTAGCCACTATCAATGCATGGAGCTGTAGTCACACGACGTTCATTCCTGAGGTATAGCCGCAATCAACGCATGATAGCCGTAGTCAACGCATGAAAGCCTCAGTCACACAATCGGATCTGCATTGAGATGAGATGTGTCTAAGGGTTCAAGCTGCCTCCTCGGATGGGTTAAGGAGCAGTAGAACCAAGGTTGATCACCCTCTCAACATACATGTAGATTGAAGGTATTCTCGTATGGAGAGAGCAACAAAGAAAGGATGAAGCCTGAGCATCTTGGCATATCTATCTCGGATAGATGAAAAACTTAGGATACTCCTGTAGTAAAGTCTCGGTGATGAGCACTGTGGTATTACTTCACAGTGAGCAGCATGACTTAGATCTATATGTCTCAGCATACAAAGCAGTGTTACAGTCTATAAGGAGAAGCAACTCTAATGTTCAACATAATATAGAAATAATATAGTCATGGGCATCATAATGATGCATGAAGCATAAAGATCATGGGCAACATGATGTATGAGATCATGAGCAGCATGATGATGCATGATGCAGTATGAAGGTGTCACACGGTAATGTGCAACAAATGAACAAGAGGCAGCACTACGAGAATCAGTTGAAGCAGAATATCTTCAACTGATCTCATCATTATTGGAAATGATCTATACTCAGATCTAGATAAGTCAAAGTGTTGACTTCTGTTATAAATGTACTCTCTCTCACTTTCTCTGCTGAATTTTGAAGAACATAAAAGAAGAATTGATCAAGGGTTTCCCCACATTGTGGGGTTTGTCCCTGGCTAGCGCCAGATCTTGTGTCCTCTTGTCTTGGCTTGTCTTCTGCGATTTATATTTATGTTCTATTTGTAGTTTACTTTAATGTTGATGTGATTGCTAATCTGGAAAAGATATTTGAGCTAACTGTGAAAATTGAAATAAATTGCTCTAGCATAGAACATACCTAAAGTTAACAGTCAACGGTCAAAACAATAGTCAGAAATCAGCAACTTGTGGTCACCACAGCACCCAAACAACATGCGCAGGTCAACGCTTGGTCAACGCATCTTCTAACATCCCTGCACCTTGGTTAATGCAGCCCAGAAAGGTCAACATTGCCCATAAAGTCATCGTTGCCCTAGAAAACAGTCAACACTGCCCTAAACAGAATTTTCATCCTTACTCTTGCACGTGTGAGAGAAATTGCTCCTACGTTGGCCCAATGAGATTAGGAGATAGAAGATGAGTGTTGAGATGATGTGAAATTGCCATAAGGTATCTTCCTTTTATATTAATCGTTGAGGTTAAGCTGGGGGTGTGTCACACACTTTATCTTGCTGGTCGACCTTGACAAATTGTCAAGTATATACAAATAAATTCATATCTCCATAAATACGCATCGAAATAGGATGATCATTAGATCAATCCTACACCTCTCGACAAGAGGAATCCAAGAAAAATATCCGCTGCCATAAATAAGATGACCCACATGGAGTTTGGCCCTAGTTGCCAATTTTAACACTCCCTCTCAACTAGGGAGGACTCCATCTGCTAATCCATCCGTCCATTGGTACTATCTCTGCCATCAAATGCACTGCCTTGCATTGCTCAACTCTGCTCTGTTGAACTATGAAGAAGAAGAAATGATTGAGGATGTATCATACCATCCTCTACTGACCCAAAGTCAGTCCCAGATAAAGAGAGTGCTCAATAGCACTCTTATTAACCCGAAGTCAGTCCCAGAGAGTGTGTAATACCACTCTTACTGACCCGAAGTCAGTCCTAGAGAATGTGTCATACCACTCTTACTTATCCCGGATCAGTTCCAAGAGAGAGTGAGCTAGATCACTCATACTGACCCGAAGTCAGTTCCAATTGATCCCAGACCAATGTCGATCATCCTAGCATAGGGAGTATAATAGATACACGATGCGTCCATCTGTACTACTATGGTCCGTATTCTCATTTCCCTACTCATTGGCCAAATGAGAGGTACTTCCCATGAGTCCCAAACTGCATGGGTAGGATGCCTTGGCAGGGGAACCGCTCATCCTGCCCATAAGTCGTCACGAGGTATCACAGGGGAATGTTGAACTATTCACCCTGTACACAGTGCACCACTAGGGGAGGGTGAGTCGCCCTATGGTCGCTTGTCGCTCCAAGAAGTACCCCAAGCCTTGGAGTACCCCAAGCCTCCCAGAGCTCCCAGAGCTCAATGCGTGCGTCATACATGACTCTCATACGAGGGTCTCTCAATGACTCCAAGTCGTTTTCAGAAAGTCAAGAATTTGACCTTTCCCAGGGGCTTTGTCATAATGTCGGCGACCTGCTCATCTGTATTGATATGATGGAGCCTTATTGCTCCTCACTATACCATATCCCAGATAAAATGGTACTTGATATCGATATGTTTGGAGTGATCATGAAATACGGGATTCTGGGATAATCGAATCCCACTCTGGTTGTCACAAAGGATCACGGTAGTATCCAATGTATATCCAAACAACTGACTGAAGAGCTTTCGCAACCAGACAACCTCACAAGAGGCCATACTCGCTGCAATGTACTCTGCCTCAGCGATGCTCAAAGCCACCGACTTCTGCTTCCTGCTTATCCAGGATATTGAGGCAGAACCCAGAGAGAAATAGCATTTAGAGGTGCCCTTTCGGTCCACCACACTGCCTGCCTAATCAATGTCGGTATATCCATGTAGCCTCACATCTCTGGCAGTTTATCTCAACCCATGAGTGATTATGCCTCGAAGATATCTCAAAAGATTCTCAACACCAATCCAATGTGAGTGGTAAGGCTCAACGTGTTAACTGCAAAACATTTATCCGGACGAGATTTCACCAAGAACATCAATGCTCCTATGAGTTGACGATACTCAGTAGCATTTCCCAAAGCAAGTTTGGCAACACTACTGCATAACTTCTTGAAGTCAAGCTCCATTGGGGTAGTCACGGGCTTGCAGTCTGTTGACCCTGCCACCTACACCTACCTACAAGTCAGTGAGAAAAAGCCTTCAACCCCACAAGGTGTGGTTGGTGGCGAGGAACTCAGAGAAGGGGCTATCACACTAATCCCGACTCTCTCCATTTGAGCTATCTCCTAGGTTAGCTAAGGCGGGTGGTCCCTAATGAAAAGTTAAGTTAAAAGATGTGAGTTTCTAGGAGAGCGTTATAGTGAAAATGGATTACTTTAAGGATTTATGGGCAAATAGGAAGTGAGCAACTTGAAATAACAATGTCAATCATTAATATGATTAAAAACCAATAAACTAGTGCCTTATAAGGAATTTGCTCAACAATTTAAAGATATATTTGCTCAAAGTAAAATGCAATGGTCTCAAAAGAGAAAACAAAGTAACCCTAAACTGTAAATAAGAATTGTTAGCACAAGATATGTATAATACAAAATGCTTTTGAGATAATCAACTTTATAAATCAAAACATGTGAAACATAGCTTGCCAAAACCCAAAAATTAATAGTTAACTTGGAAATGTAAAAGAAAGGAAGTGCTAAACCAAGACATCAATATGCAATTAGACTTGAAACATAAAAAGAAAACACTTGTTTGAAATGATTACACTACTTGCTTTTGGAATAGACTTTGCATATGAAAACTCAAACCATCAAGAGACAAGTAAAGTAAATGTAATGGAAAGTGCGCTTGGTTAATTTTATTAATTAGCTCTACAACAAGATTACAATTTAACTTTTCACTCCTCAGACCTCACCCTTGCCCAATGATATGGATTTCACAGTGAGGAGTCAATAGAGGAGTAGAGGATCCCTAAAATGTCTACTTCAACCAACTTATGTTGGAGGTAAAATTTTAATGAGGCTTGGGGTCTTCCTACATTAAAATGCCTAGATGAAATGTAAGTTGTGTTAATTCTCCAAATTAAAATAATGATATATGCAAATGCTTCAAAGAGATTGATTTTCAATGCTTGAAAATGATATAGTGTTCAATATAAGTTGCAATTATAAATTCAAGTGGAGGAATAAAATTAGCTTACAAGTGTTGCATGTGTTTTATCAATGAATTAAAATGATATAAGTAATTTGCTTGAGAGTAAAATTTGTTTCAAATAGATAATGACAATAAATTGCTCCAATATCTAGATAACAATGTAGCATAACATTGAAGCATGTATTCAAGTGCTTATGAAACAATTTACCAAGATAAATGGAAACGAATCAAAGTTTGTTGCGAATACAAAATGTTTGCATGTAAATGATGAATTGCCCAAAGTAAAGTGTAAGCTTGTAGCTCCAAGCAACAATGAGAAAGAAAATGCAAAGTTCAAATGAAATTGTAACAAACTTTAACTTAATGAAATGTGATAGTGAGGTTGTGTTAATTCTCAATTAAAACATGCATGTAAGTGAATAAAGTATGAAAGCTTAAACCATGCAAATGCCAATCCACTCAAGAGAAGCCTCCCTCTAAATGGGGAGATAGGGTACCATGGGAGAAATTCCAAGCTCCCACAAGCAAGTTAGATCTTTTATTAATATTACAATGAGAAGAGGGCCCTTCAAAGTTCTCAACTATTCTTCAAGGAGAGCCCTGACAATAATTGCTTAAAACTTGGACACTAGACCTCCTTTCTTGAGAAAGTAGTGGCAAGATCTCACCAAACTTATGCAAGGGAAACAAGGTGTGAGCTTCCTCCAAATGCCCCACAGCTTAAAGAGGAAAATGGACAACCCACTAGTGAACTTGACTTGGCCAAAATAAGCCTTAAAAGGGCTCACGACATCCTTGGAAATCGAACCCCCAACACTTGCCAAAGCTCCTGCAAACATTTGTTAGATGTTGCGGGAAGTTGCTCTTCAAAATCTGCCACACAAGAGTTAGCAAACAATCCAAACAATGGATGCAAAATAAGTTAAGTATTAATGGAAAAATTAGCAAGGTAAAATGTATATGTACAATTATAATTTACAAAAGGCTAAGCTAAAGAGTGAGAGTAACCTCTCGTCTTTGCTTAGCCATCTTCAAGCTCTTAGATAGAAAATGAAAGACATGAAGTACAATTTTTTTTTTTAAAGAGATTTAAATTTAAAAGTTCTCGGCTTGTATACAAGCTATGTGCCGAAATCCCTGCAAAACCACTTTGTAAAATAAGACTATGAAGGTTCAAAAAACAAATGAGAGCTCCTTTAAAAACGTATTAAGAGTGGATTGGTCTTTCCAAAGACTTCCCCTCATCTTGATTCTGTAATCCCAACAAGATGTTCCCTCTACAAAGTTTCAATCAAGAATTAGTTCCATATAGATTTAGTAATAAACAATGATAAGAAACTCTAGAGATTTATTTAAAACCAACTAAAGAATTCTATACCTAAAGCATACTTCTAAATCAAACGTCAATGCAAGATAGCTCTACATTAACAAATCTACAAGAGCATATGGAAGAAAATTAGATTAAAGCATGAGTAAAAGAAATTATACCAATGCTCAACAATTCATCACACTCGAAAAGGAAGAACACCTCATGAATGAAACCCCAAAGTTTTTATTGATATTTCTGAAAGTGTACAAGGCAATAGCGCTTCCGCAATCACAATAGCTAGTAACAATATTATCAATGCGAGAGTCCATGGCTCTATTATATAGGGAGTTGGGAGCAAATCACAATGAAGAATGACAATGACAAATGGCATTGGAGCCAATCCCAATGTAGAAGTGATTAAAGAAGTGGCATGAGGTGACAATCGCAAAGAGAAATTCGAATTTGTTGAATGGAGCTCCAATGCCAAGTGTAAAAGTCAAATTCTAGCAAGTGGACATCATTTTCTTCTTCCCTTATGTGCCAAATTCAAATTTTATGATGAAATGACAATTGTATATGGGTGGTAACCCATGTGAGGACAATTTCCCACAAAAATCTCCACCAAATATTCTCCTAAATCCTCCCAAATGTGCATTAACTTCACAAATTTGAATTTCCAAGCAGCTTTTTCATTCAATGCCAGAAATTCGATTTTATTTGAGCACATGTCCTTTCCTTGATTTTAGGAGTCCACATCACCTTGGGACTTCACTTTAACTCCCCCATAATTTTCCACCTCATTTAGCATGTGTGGATATTTATTTTTCTCCATTTATTTAATTTCTCGCTTTATTTAATTGACAGATTTCCCACTAAACTTAGGAAAAGTGGGTTTTGAGGGTCCAAAACACATTATTAACCCCTCAAAGTGTGTTATAATAGAAAATTGAAGGTGAGAGGTGTAATTTTGCTTACTCATACCCCATTCAACTTCTCTAGACTACACTTATTACAATTTAAATACAATTTTATTTGCAATTTTTGACTTGCGGGAAATCTAAAAAATTAAAAAATGACTACCTAGACCTAAGCAAATTCCACGAAATTTTTTGTGTGATCTAGTATGGTAATATACATCGACTCTAGACACTAAGATGTGTCAGGGGCTCAACCTTCAAACAGTCACCCTGGCTTTGGGGTAAAACATGAGTGAAAAAACTTAAAAAATTATCTGCCTCTGAAAAAGAAGGGATAATTAACAAGATAAAAAAATACTCCAAGGTGTACTCGTTTACTGATCGAGTCCCAACATCCTAGGTCTATTACAGACTCAAAACTCATCATTACTAGTATCACTTATTACAATTCCCATAGGGTGTGGAATCTGGGTACAAGAAAGATAATGAGAAGATAGAAGTAGAGTTAAAAAACTTGACTGACGATATCTGATGGTACAAGTGTCCTTTGGATCATCCTTGGGCATGGAATCTTCATATAATCATCACGTGCCACTCCAGTGGTCAACACAGTCCACCATACCGAATCTCTCCAATATCTTCACCACATATTTTCCTTGAGATAGGAAAATCTCCCTTGGCTTCTGCCAGACTTCCAGCCCTAGGAAATAGTGCATCAGTCCTAGGTCCTTCATCTCAAATTCGGAAGCCAACTCCCTCTTACATTTGTGAATGAGAGGGTTTGCACCTGTTAGAAAGAAGTCGTCAACATACAACACCAATATGAGAGGCTTGTCATCCTCAACCTTAAAGTAAAGGTTTGGATCGACTTCACTCCTAGTGAATCCTAGCTTCATCAAGTAGCTATCAATCCTCTCATACCAAGCTCAGGGTGCTTGCTTCAGCCCAAAGAGTGCTTTCTTCAACCCGTATACGTGAGATTCTCGATTATGAATCTCAAACCCCTCGGGTTATTCCACATAGACTTCCTCTTTAATCGAACCATGCAAGAACACAATCTTGACATCCATTTGATGTAGGTTCCATTCTTGCAAAGCAGCAAGGGCTAGATCGAGTGGATGGTTGTGTATCGGGCAATAGGTGCAAATATCTCATCATAATCTATACCTTCCCTTTGAGAGAAGTTACGAGTGACAAAATGAGCCTTATACTTTTTAGCATTTCCGTCAGCTCCATGCTTTATTTTGTAAAGCCACTTCGAGGTGACAATTGTTTTGTCTTAGGGTTTGGAGACCACATCCCAGACATCGTTCGTCATGATGGACTCGTATTCCTCATTCATAGCATCCTTCCATACTTGATGCTTCATGACTTCTTCGAACAATGAAGGCTCATTTTGAATGATCGTGCTCATAATGGTCAAGTATCCTTGATACCTGGTCAGCTTCTTACTTTCACAAAAAATTCCTCTGGGTACAATGTCCTTCGACATCATCAAGTGTCCCCCTAAGCCATGAGGGCCTCTTCCTAGAAGAGGAAGGCTCTTGCGGAGGGGGATCAATAGGATCCATAGGTTCTTCCACTTTGGGCATCGTCTCATCTTCCTTTTCATCCAACTTCCTGGTGTCAGCTTCTTTAGTTTTCCTTAGTATAGGAAGATTGTCAACTTTGCTAGGAGCCATATCTTCGTCAAAGGTGACATCGTGACTAATCTCGACTTTCCTTTGACCAACCACATAGATTCTATAGCCCTTAGAGTTTTCGCTATAGCTCACGAAGATTCCCTTCTTTTCAGATGCACCCAATTTATTCCTTTTCTCTTTCGGCACATGAAAATATATGGGACTTCCAAAAATTCTAAAATGAGAGACACCAGGTTTCTTACCAGTGAACATCTCTTTGGGAGTCTTGGAACCCAATGCTTGATGAGGGCATCGGTTTTGAACATATACGGCGATATTCGCAGCTTCGGCCCATAGAAACTTCGGAAGCCTTTGATCATGGAGCATAACATGAACAACTTCCACAATCATACGATTCTTCCTTTCCACCGCACCATTCTGCTTAGGAGTGTATGGTGTTGTGGTCTCCCTCTTAATTCTAGCCTCTTTGCAAAAGTCATGGAACTCATTGGATTCATACTTGGCCCCATTATTAGTCCTTAAGATCTTGATCTTCTTCTTGGTTTGATTCTCGATCAAGGCTTTGAAGTGACAGAACCAGGAGAACACTTCACCCTTCTTTTTCAAGAAGTATATCCACGTCTTGCGAGAATAGTCATCTGTAAAAGTGAGATAATATAAATAACCTCCTAAAGAGTTCACGGGCATCATACCAGATATGTTGGAGTGAACCACTTGCAAAATAGCGGAGGTTTTGCTATGGCTAGAGGGGAATTGTCCCCTTTTGAACTTTCCTTCGGCACATCCCAGACATACACCTTTATGCTCTATTTTGAACTCGGGCATCCCTATCACCATTTGTCTTACATCAGGTAGAGCCTTATAATGAAGGTGGGCAAACCTTCGGTGCCATAGTTCGGACTAAAGAGATGTGTCGCCAGACATGACTCCCAACGGACTTCCTCCAACTTGATATAGAGAGTCAACTCGAAACCCAAGAGTGAAAGCATCTTTGTAATTCTTTTTCCATACACGTACCTTGCCATTGATGAAGGCCACCTTGTGGCCTTTGTCTTCCATTGCCGAAATGGACACCGGGTTCTTTTTTAGATCAAGTACATATAGGACTTCTTGCAAATGAATTGTGTTACCCTGATTTAATTGAAGAGTAACATTCTCTACACCCTTTACGGGATAGGTGGAGTTATCTCCAAGAATAATCTCCAGGTTGGTCTCCTTCTCTATTAGATTAGAGAGAGCTCCTTGCAACTAGTGAAGTGCCTTGAGGCACCACTATCAATAAGCCAATTTCCCAACGAGTCCGAAGAAGAAGTAGTAGAGAGGGCCGATATCAGAGAATATTCATCTTGCTTATTATTAACAACCTTATATTTATACCCGGAGTTCCTTGCCTTCTTGGAGGCTTGACCACTTCCTTGATTTTTGGCATTCCTCTTTCCTTTCCCATTGAACCTGCCATTCATTTGATTGTGGTTGGAATTGCCTCGGGAGTGATTTTGATCTTCGTCATGAGATGTGACTTTTCTATTTGGACACTCCCTCGCATAGTGGCCAAATTTATTGCAAACAAAACATCTTCCCTTCCTTCCACCTTTCGTTCCAGCCTTTCCTTTGGATTTAGACCGGAAATTATTTCTCCTTTTAGCATGAGAGGAGAAAGCAGTGGGGTTGCCTTTAAATGAAGGCATTTCCTGCTCTTCCATCCTATCTCTTCTTGAATGCAGCTCGCCATCAATTCCTCAAATCCTGGAATTAGTTTATTATTGAGAAGAGTGGTTCTAAATACATACCATTCGGATGGGAGCCCTCCTAGAGTTGTGATAGTCAATTCCCTGTCAGGAATGACTTCTTCAAAAGATAGGAGGTCATTGTTGATCTTGGTGATCCTTAAGAAGTAGGATTGCATTTCCTCATCTTTTCCCTTCTTAATTTCCTTCAGCTTATTTATGAAGAACAAAACTTGATTTGCATCACTTACTTTAAACAAGCTTACTAGTCTATCGTAGATCTCCTTGGAGGTGTTTAGCTCGGAAACGTAGTCCACCAGGCGCTTGTCAATAGAGTCTCGGATGATCTTCTTTGCTTTGACTTCACCCTTAGTCCACTTGTTCCTTGTAGCATCTGGTGCATTTGACGAAGGCTCTATAATTCTGCCTCTCACATAGTCCAACACTTCCTGCTCTTCCAATGTTAGATCGAGAGACATCTTCCATCCCTGATGGTCAGACTTCTCACGAAGCTTGTCTTCGGTGGGGAAGTGTGGTGAGGAACCCATGAAGTCTTAGACTTTTTCCAACAGTCTTTGGTGATTTCTCTTTCTCTTGCTCTTGCTTGGGCTTTGTCTTCACCTCAGCTCCGATACCATGTTAAGTTATGGTATGTTCTATGCTTAGACCAATTTTCTTCAATTTCTTCTTGTTAGCCCAATGTCAATTTCACTGTTTAGCAATCACATTAACATGGAGTAAAATGCTTATAGAACGTAAATAAATTGATAGAAAACAAGCCAAGAAAAGAGACACTAAATGTGGCAGGGACAAACCCCAATGTGGGAAAATCCTTTGATCAATTCTTTTATAATCTTCAATAATATAGTAGAGAGAGAGAGATAGTACAATATCACAAGTTTGATATTTTGTATCAGCAATAATAAATCAGCAACCAGCAAAGTCAAATCTAGTCAAAAAACCCCGGATTAACCTCTAGTCAACCTTGAAGAACTCGGTCTTCAACAACAAACTTCGGCAGCCCAAAACAACCCTCAGTCAATGGTCAAAACAACAATCAACAAATCAGCAGCTTGCGGTCAGCCCTAACCAATCAACGTTGGTCAACTCTTTGGTAAATGCTGATTAACGCGACACCCAAACAGCATGTGCAGGTCAACGCTCGGTCAACACATCTTCTAACAGCCCTGCACCTTGGTCAATGCAACCCAAAAAGTTAATGTTGCCCTAAACAGAATTTTCGTCCTTCCTCTTGCACGTGTGAGAGAAATTGCTCCTACGCTAGCCCATTGAGATTAGGAGAGAGGAGATGAGTGTTGAGATGATGTGAAATAATGCCACAAGGTATCTTCCTTTTATATGAATCGTTGGGGTTAAGCTGGGGGTGTGCCAAACACATTATCTTGCTGCCCGACCTTGACAAATTTTCAAGTATAAACAAATAAATTCATATCTCCATAAATACATGTCGGAATCGGATGATCGTTAGATCAATCTGACACTTCTCGATGAGAGGAATCCAAGAAAAATATTAGTTGCCATAAATAAGATGACCCACATGGAGTTTGGCCCTAGTTGCCAATTTTAACAAAGCACTATGAATTTATCTCAAAAATAATTTGTTAGATTACATAGGGAATCAAACCACCTAAGATTAGCCCAAAACTGTCAATAGTATGGTTTGATCTCCATCTAATGAAAAAACAAATCTTACCAATATTCAACACAACATAGAGATGCCAGCCAATCCCTACCACAAATCAATAAGCAAGAACACCTTGAATTGCACCCCAAAGCCTTTATTATGATTGAAAAAATAGTTCCCAGCGGGATAAAAGTTACAAAGTTGCTTCAGTAGAAATTTTCTAGCCAGAGATCAAGATACTAGAGACTAAAATGACTCTAATTTATAGATGTATCCTCCAAGTGGAAAAATAACGGCTAGTTTCTTTGATCCTTGTCAAAATAATCTTGGCCGTTGATAAACACTTCAAGATCTTTTAGTCTTGGCCCTTGATTTTTTATTTTTGAATTGTTCGAATTTGTCATTTAATTTCATTTTTATTAGCTCAAAATTAATTATTTTGAGTTAATTTCCTCAAAAAATGGACTTTGACTTAACCACCAACGTCCAAAAGTCCACTTTTTCTTGAAAGATACAATATTCTCTTGGTGAAGGACCTTTAAAAATTGATTCCCTTAGGACCCACAAATTTTTCCACTTGGAGAATTATTTTTCCTAAAACAACTTAATTTTGACTTTATTAATTAATTTTCTGGCTTAGGATTTAATTTTATTTTGCTAAAAAAATTAATTAATTTACACATTAGGGGATTTAATTATTTTTCCACTCTCTAATAGATAAGATCTTATATTTACAACGCTCAAAGGGGGAATACACATTTGGCTTAGACCTTCAAGACACGTAACCCACCTGTGACACAATATGATTTACTAGACCAAGTGATTTGTAATAAAATAATTAAGCCAACTAGCTTAAATTATTCCCGAATCACTTTTACATTAGACTCTACTAAAATCACTAGGACTCACATAAGATTTCGAAAATAAATTTCGCCCTAGGTTTGGGGGTTTAAGATGGAGGGGGGAAAACTCTTTTGATTAGCTGTGTTTAGAAACACAGATAATCAACGAGGTTAAAAAACCTCCTAGGATGAAAATTGTCGCCAAAATCATAGGCTTACCTAGGTCGTTACATATACTCAAGGTCTTATAGGATCATTTACATCATATAACTTGCAAAATGGGGTAACCATGACACATGGATTGCTGATAGGTAGTTTGATCCAGTTGAAAAAAATTTGGTACTTCCACTTCCTTGGAACTTTGACAATTTGAGTGCAACATTTTGCTCCATATGGGAAGACGTTGCTTCCATGAAGTAATGTGAGAACCCCAAAATCCTGCATTCAAGAAAACATAGGTTCATCAAATAGATATCCATTCAAGATCGAAATCATCATGCAAATATAGAAAATACCGCTGGAATAGAAAAATCTACCCTATGAGCTGCTCTCTACTATAAATGCATGAAATAAAACTACCTAATGACATATAACAAAAGAGAGTAGGGTTAGACATGCTATGCAAATGGTGCCGAATGGCATTAGACGTTTTCAACATAGTACATACTGAGCATCTGCTAGCTCTCTGGCAGGTCTAAAGACTGCTTCTCTGATTTTCCATGCCCGATCCTGTATATTGTGGGACTTTGTCTTATTCGAATATTGAGCTGCTCTCTACTATCAAATGCATCAAACCTCCTTCTTCTCTTTCTCTGGCTTTTACTTTTGTTCTTAGTGGGATGTGATGTCAATAGCAAGACCCCTATAGATTTCTTGTCTTGATCTTAAGTGTGTTTGGGTGAAAGATCTGAAGAGCCTGAAGTATGCCCAACCTTATTTTGAAAAAGGTGATACATAAGTTTGATCTTTCTTAATTTCTTTTCCAATCATGGAATTTTCAGTGAACTTGTTTTCAATGGGATAAGAGACCTCTTTGCATTGAGATGAGAATCGTTTTGGGGGATTGGGAGGCTTATGATCTGTCGAAAGTTCTTTGTTCCTTTCATCATCTGATCCATGCTAAAACTCCTGTATCTACAACCTTTCCATCTTTTGTAATTTTTCCATTTCTTCCAACCTCCTCTGCATGGAACTCATTTCCTTGGCATGTCTTACTATTAATTTTGCTTGATCAATTTTTGTCTCCACGAATCTATCTTAAAGAGTGAAATTTTTAGCTTCCAAGGCTTTCATTTCCTGTGTGTGATTGTGCTCCATGGTCTTTATCTTGTTAGAGTAGTTAACCTCCATGGCACTGATTACCTATAATTGCCTTTCTTCCATTATTCTTATTTGTTGTGTGTGATCATCCTTCATGGTCTTAATCGAGTTATGCAACCTATCCTTAATGTAATTCAATTGGTTGGAATGCTAATGCTTGATAGTACTGATTTCCTTGGCATGATTTTCCTCCATGGTGATAAAATGGTCTTTCATGGTGGTCATCTATTTAGAATGGTTAGTCTACATGATTTCCAGTTCCTCAACATGTCCTTCCTCTATGGGATCCATCATGTCTTGAAAATTGATCCTTTGATTATATTGAGAAACATCCATTGCCTATTAACCTGTTCCCCATCGAACTCATTTCTCTAGCGTGATCTGCTCTAAATTTTGCTTTACTAGATTTCATGTCTTTGATCATTTGAGTTATTTCCTTAACAAGATGCATATAATTTTCCTTTTCATCGTCAAAATGATTAATTTGGTTACTAGTCCTTGTAGTGCCACTACCCATTCTTCCCCTTGCAAAAGCACAAGTAGATTCATCATGAAAACTTTCACAAGTACTGCAACAAGGCCAAGATTGATCATTATGCATTCTCGTGAGACTCCTTCATGTTAACTAAATTTTGCATGACAATGACTTGATTTTTATGCTCATCTTGCATACTTTTAATGCTTTGAGCTAGTTCTTTAACATGATCATTTTCCTCTTCTTTAATATTTGGAATCTCAAACTTCTCGGATGCTTTCTTGTCATTTTCTGATTCCTCAACTAAAGCTTGAGCAACCCTTACATTAGCGGGTGCCCCGCGCATCAATTCGTAAGAAGTGTTAGCGTCAAATGCATCAATGTAATGGTCTAACAAAAGTCTGTCAGGAGGCTTGTAATCTTGAGATAATTCTCTTATAATTCCATTGAACCTCCTATTAAATTCTTTAACAGTTTCATCTTCATTCTTTTTCATACTGTAATTAGTGCGAAGTAAGCTAAGCCCATCAAACTGTGTCAAGGCCAACCCGTGTGCATGCTACATCCACTAGGTACATCATTAAGAATCTCCTACACTAAGCAAAGTGAGCTTAGCGCTTCAGCTTCTGGGATGCTCTAAGGTGTCAATCAAATACTGGAATCATCAAAGTTCCCAATGATTTGCTATGGAGGGCAAACATTACATCTACAAGGTCATCACTGTTCTCCGAAAGTGCAGAAAGGCCTGGTTATCATGTTGAGTGAAAGGATGGAATGGGTACCCTCAAAGCTTTCACAGATATGTGAAGGACCACTTGGAAAAACCATCTCAAACTCAAGTGAAAGTAACCATTCATTAGAGACAATGACCATAGGTGCATCATAGTGGACAATACTTAATTGTGAAGGGCATAATAAAATGTCAAACTGGGATCACCTTCAAATATCTAACTACCAAGTCCTGTAAAAGTGTTCCCTATCTTGTTAGGGATGGCAAGATGGTCAACCCTATTAGGTGCTTCCAACCCCTAAGGGGAGGATACATGTCCAAAGTTAACCCTTCAATTCATAGGTGTCTGTGATAGTGGTGGCAACGAAGGGGAAAGACTTCATGGCTAGGTGCCATGGCTATGGGATCAGTTGATGGAGGTCCATCATCCTAAGTGTATAAATGTACAAAGGGAGAAATCGTGGAGGCATGAGTTACTCCTTTCCTTGGCTATCTTTTTCTACCCCTCTGGTGCACCTTTTACTTCTTTTTGAGAATGCTTTGATAAGGAGCTTAACTTAGGTGTCCAAGCTTTCTTTTAATGATGTAGCATTTTTTATCCCTTAAGGATGATTCAATTTCTCGCTCATCAGGGTTGGGACATACAAGGGTTCCTTTATTTTGTGATTGATTGTCTAGTGGTTAGGAATCAGGGGATGGCTAATGAAGGGGGTAGAGCTCATGGTAGGATTTTTCCCATGCATTCCTCATTTTTGTTTCATTGTGGCCATCTTATGCTTTTATCTTTCTTTTAGCTATGTTAACCTCCAAGGGGAAGTTTTTCAGCCTTAATTAAGGGATGGGGTTGTGAGGGTGCCAAATCGCAATGAACCAATGACAACAAACCTAATGGATGGATGTGAAATCAAAATGATGAAAAGTGATAAGTATGGAATGGTTATGGACATGCTACTCCAATCCAAGTTTCCCAATTAGTGCCCCTCCTATAACCCTAAGGCATTGGAGGAGGTTCCATTGGACTAGTGCTAAAGAGTAACCCCATTGGTAAGGTGAGAGAACAAATTTATAGTCAAGATTGATCATTTATCCAGATTGGCCCTTTATCCATGTTAGAATGCCTAAATCATTAAGTAAAATCACTTGAATGCAAAATGGTTAAAGTACCTGCCAAGTGGTAACCCACCTTCCTTCAATAGGAATGTTAGATGGTGAGAGGTATATGACCAATGCAAATGGCGAAGGAATGTGGCATATTATCGTGACTGAGCAATGCATAGGGATGTTGGTTGGCTAGTTGTCCAAGATAGGAGAAATTGTTTCTCCTATGGGGTTACACACTTTTGGTAGGTAACACATCCTTCTTTTGATATTGACCATGTTGATGTGTCTACATAGTAGTTAGATATCATGTATATTTTAACTAATTTTTTATTTTAGTATTGTCCTTATTCTATATCGCAAGAATGACGATCAACAACCAACTCAATTGCTATCAATAAGTTGTTGTTAGTGTGTAGGTAATAGGTCTATGAGCTCCAGGGACTATTGGGATTCTCATGCAGTCTTCATTTGAGCACATAGATCATGTGCTCTATGGTCAATGCATGTCCCTAAGTTGGAGCTAGATGTTACCCACCAAAAAATGTGTAGCCCCAAGGAGAATTTATTTTTCCTCTTTGGACAACCAACCAACCAACAACCCTATATGATCAACACCTAACATTATGCCAAGGTTTTCCACCTATTGCTCCTATCTTATATCTCTCCCATCTGGTAATTTTTCTTGAAGGAAGGGGGGTCATCCATTTAGAGGTACTTTAATCATTTTTTCAATCATGTTCTTTCATTTAATGTTATGGGCATACTAATATGGATCACGGGGAAAAATAGATAACTGATCAATCCCAATTGTATTCTTGTTCCTTCACTTCACTTGGGAGGTCAGTGTTTGACTGTAGTCTAGTGGGAGTCGGGACCTCCTTTGACGCCTTAGGGTTTAGGAAGGGCACTATTGGGAAGGCACTAATTGATGTAGCATGTCCAAGGTAATTCATACTTACCATTTTCCATCTATCCCTATTATCCACCTCCATTCTTCGAGCTAGTGGTCATTGGTCATTGGGGTTGGCACCCTTCATCCATATCATTGAGTTAGGGCTCGAAAACTTGGTCTTGGAGGTTGATGTAGCTAAAAGCAAAAAACATAGAAAGCCACAATGAGAGAAAAATACAAAATGCAAAAGATGGTTGGGACATTATTTAGCACATGGGCAGAAGGCTAGCATGAGCTCTACCTCCCTCATTAATCATCACCCAGTTCCTTAAGCATTTAATGCTTCATCTAAAGAAAGGAACTCTTGAAATTCACAACCTTGATAAGCAATAAACTACTTCATCTTAAACAGGTACTCGATAAATACAAAAGCAAGCTTGTGCTCCTAAGCTATGCACCAAATAAAGACAAATCACTAAAAGTAAAAGGTGCACCAAAGGGGTGGAAAAAGCTGGCCAAGAAAAGGGATAACTCATGGCTACACAATTTCTCCCTCTTTACATTGATACACTTAGGGTATTGGATCCTGATTAGCTAGTCGTATGGTTGTGGCACTTGCCTTGAAGTCTTTCCCACTTCATAACCAACATTGTCACACAAGCCTTTGAAATAATGGTTTGTGCTGGGACATGTCACTCACCTTCGGGGCTGGAAACACCTAATAGGGTTGTTGACCTAATCATCCCTAAGATAAGTGACGTAACTTGTTTACCTGTCTGGATCTCATTAGACATTCAAAGGAGCATTTTGTGTGAAGTATTCTTATGTCCATAGCATTAGGTATGATCACTATGATGCATAAATGGTTTTTGTCCCTAATGATTAATGGTCTCACTTCATCTTGACTCTTGAGAGGTTTCTGTCAGGTGGTGTTATCACAACTGCATAGACCGCTTGAGAGTTGGTCTTAATCTCCTTCAGCAACACTCCATAGGTCATTGTACCCCATTCAAAGAGCAATTCTGACCTTGATGATGCAGCTTTGCCCGTCCAAAGATGAGGATTGGGCTATGGGATGATTCTACAAGGTACTTCAGCCCCATATGTACCCCCAGATATTGAAACGCTAAGCCTATGAGGTTAGGCATTGTATATTTTTGAAAAGGAAAATTATCATGATAATTACTGTTGATATTATCGTCGAGATTGATTTTGGCAATATTATCATGATAATTCTGATATTATCGTGATAATTGCAACTGGATAGGAGAATGTTTTCTCACTTAATGTATTACGACAATCTTTATTAAATAAGGCCCCCGAGGTGGTAGAGTATTAAATCAACAAATGTAAGTGGCCTCATTAAAGAAGGTCCACAAGTTAGTGATTGAGGTTTAATGGAAGTCCACTAGGTTTTATGGTTTTGATGAATTAAATTGTTTATATAGTAGTAGAAGCTATGTAATTGGTTGCCAAGTGAATATTAGGTTATTCCTGCAAAGGGACAAGTGAACATTGGTTTCAGCTCTGAAATCAATAAAGTTTTTCTTACTGTTGTTATTTCCATATTCTGGTTCTATTTATTTACTCCAGTTATATTTGTGTCTATCATGCTCTGAATATTCTGTTTCAGTTATCAAGGAACAGCACATTCTTAAAGATACATTATACTGAAGTGAGATATTCAGGTTTTTATATTTAGAGCAGAGAAAAAATCAGGGCTTCTAGTGTATTTCTTCTAAGTTTGTTTTGCTTCTGCATCAATGATTTGCTTCCAAATATTGCTGAAGATTTGTATTTTATCAAGATGTGTTAATTAAAAAAAATTTAAAATGTATAGTCTAGGCTGACTGATTCTATACAATAAAATTGAACCACAAACCAGAGTGATTTCTGGTGTAAGTTATCATACTAACTACATCTCTCTGCAAGTGCATAAAACTTTTACTTTGGAACAATGATTTTTAGGATGGCAGACCTTTTGGATTTCTATCACTAAGGTGTGTGTGTGTGTGTGTGTGTGTGTGATTCATTGATCCTCTCTCTCTCTCTAAGTATGTTTGTCAGTTTTGTGCAATCAAATATAGTCATCAGTCAGGGGCATGAATGATTTGGCGTCATAAAGCATGCATTTCATTATTAATATATCCATCATTGCGCAAAACTTCTGTAAACAAGTAGTTGTGGATATAAGTTGATGTTGCTAAAAGTTAAAACTACTGCTTGCACAATTGGTTGGTCCAATATTTGGAAAGCACATTGTAATTTATCATTTTGAATGTGAAGCATAGAAAAGGGTTGGCTGAATCCCCCATTGCGGTTTCCTGAAGAGCCATGTCGGCATAAGCTTTTGGATCTCATTGGAGATCTTTCTTTATGTGCTCAAAATGGTCACCAAGGTCTTCCAATTGCCCACATAGTTGCTTATAAGGTATTTCTCTCTCTCTCTCTCAGCACACACAACCCCACTAAGACTAGGACATGGCTTATTGCATCTATTTAGACTAGAGTATACAGGATATCATTGCCAACTATGACACTCTCTAGTAATTAGGTTTTCAGTTCATCCGGGAAGACATCTTAAGAAGCCATTCTTGTTCAAACATGAGAATTTTTTTAAATACCTAGATACTAAGATAGCTGGTGGTTGTCATTTTTTAATGAAACTAAAGAAAATATCTAGATATTGATTAATAAATGAGAAATATCACAAAATTAATGTATAAAATTTGTGGGTGTAAAGAGTTTGAATATGAAAACAGAAATTGAGGAAACATGCATGAAAAGAAGATTGAAATGATCCAAGATAAAGCATGGAGTTAAAAATCAACACTTCAGACAATACAGGAGGAGGTTTGGAATGACACCAAGGTTGTTTGATTATAAGAATGTTTATCTTCAATCAAGGATGTAACTATCTCAACTAATGCCAGAGATAGAAGGCTACTTCTTATAATAAAAGTATTGTAAAAAAGCCCTCAAAAGATCGTAATTGCATCCTTTGTTGGATGACTTGTCCTACAGGCTTATACTTAATAATGGAGGTAGGCTTTTGCACCTAAGGGACAGAAAACAATCTTAAAAGGATCTCATCCGAATTTATGGCAAGTTTCTCAGGTCTGCTAACATTAGATAGGACAGATAAAACAACTCTAGAAACAGTTCAGAATGTTGGTCAAAGAGTCATTATTGCTTTCATCCTCAGTTTTCTGTTTATTTTTTATGCAGTGTAGTTTTTTCCTTAAGACCAATCGTCTTTTAATTGAAGTTTAGTAGAGCTTGATTTTCTTGTTTGGAATTACTAAAGATCCAAGGAAACTATTGTAAGCATCTCAAGCACCATGGAAGTAGTTCCAACTCCTGTCCAAGATTCTAGGTGTGTCTATGTTAATAACAGACAATAGGAGCTTTCTCAACCAATAAGGGTTGCATACAGGCCAACGTTTTCAGGCAGTTTTCATTGGCTGTCCTATGGAAATCCCCTCCCCACCCTATGACACAAGGTTCGGCGAACTTCAACCTTGCGGTTCGAATTTTGGCAAACCTCATCGAACCTCATAGCCATTGACCAAGTCAATAGATCAAAACTCATAACCTCATATCACATCTCAAGCTTGTAATCTATCCTCGCAATTTCTATGTTCGTGATCTCATTTTTTTATGATTATTGATGTTGATATCTTACCATTTTATCTTATATTTCAGTTTAAACTTAATATATATATTATATAGAAAATGTATATAGACAAACCTAATGGTGAACCTCATCAAAAAATTCGAACACAAACCGAACCTAATCATTGTCAAACCCGAACCATGTGACTTTGTCCCAACCCCCTTACTCCTCCTGCCTCTTCCTCCTCCCGCCTCTTCCTCCCCCCACCCCCATCTAACCCATATTACTATTTTTTGCTCTTATATTTTTAGAGCATGGTGCTATAGTTGGTTTTAGGGTTGTTTATAGTGGAACCAGACTTTTGCACTCAAAGGGCAGGGAAAAATCTTCGAAGGATGGCATCATACTTTATGGCATGCTTCTCAGGTTGTTGAGATTGGATAAAACAGAGAAAAAAACTACAAAAGCAGTTTAGAGGGTTGTCAAGGGGTCATTATTGCATGCATCTTCAATTTTCTGTTTTTTTCATGTGGTAGAGTAGTTTTTTCTATAGTGGTAAAAATTATTGTTATGAAAGATCAATCTTTTTTTATGCAAGCTTGGTAGAACTTGAGTTTCTTATTTCCAGTTATTGAATGTAAAGAAAACCATTGTAACTAAGCTACATGAAACGTCTAGAAGTTTCCAACACGGGTACGACCCGAAACACGACCTTCGGAAAATGGAAATGTTGGCCGAAACCATGGTTGTGGGGGGAGCGTCCCCTCTTTTGAATCACTCCCAGAGTGCGCTCTCGCAAAAAAAAATTGCTCCCTAGTTTTTTCACAAAATCTGTCACAAAGATGTTCCAAACGTAATTTTTTCAAAGAAACAAGAGTTTTTGAGTAGGGCAGCCTAAGATTCAAGCCTATGGCCCTAGTATTGATATGAAATTCATGGTAATGTTAAATTCTCAAAGTAAAAGTGACATTCGCCTTTAAATTTCATTGTCATCCTTTTATTTAAATTTTTAACATTACCATGAAATGACTCAGGATGTTTGAGGGTGGTTTCGACCTCATTGGAATTCTTATGGAGAAAGTAGAATTCTAGATCTCACTCAAAATCCAATAGACTTATCTTTTTTCAGGATTTCGGGATTGGGAGGGTAGCAATGTTTTCATTGGATTGTGTCATGTACTAGGGTATGGGACTCATATTTAATCAAGAGCACCAAACCCTCTATGTATGTTGATGTTAGTGACATTGGTTGTTGAACTCCTCTATCATGACCCTACTAAAAATATACCCATCACTCAAGCAAAATCTTGACTTGACATGCTACATTTTTTCTATTTTATGTTAATTGCTTAGAGGGTGATATTAATGACAAAGATCCCAAGATAAGCAATGATTTTGATGATATGTAGGTATTTGTTATAGCATGATATTTTTGGATGCTAGAGGCCATCTAGAGCCTATTTGTTGATGTATTTTCGATTCAGAGATGAATTGCACTTGATGCTATTTTGGTTATGTGCACCCTTACATGCTATATAAGTGAGAACTTATAACTTGTGGACGTGGTTGATGAAGATTATAACTTCTAGATGATTGATGTTATATGGTTTAATCCATGTTTTTATGCTTTTTATATCTAATTCATCATTGTACATGCTTTTGTTGACATATATGCATCAAAATATATAAAACTATATATTGTAGAAAAATTCGCTCCTGACTTGGGAGCTTTTGCAAATGTCGCTCCCTGCTCCCCAATCTGCTCCTGCTCCCCACTTCCAAGTGACCTTGGTTGAAACATCATACATACATACACGCACACACAAATATATATATATATATTATAAATGAGTTAATAACACATTATCTCGTAAGAAAAGAAAGAATGAAACATATAAATGACGTGTTAGAAGGGAATCCAAATTTATATTATCTCCAATAGATGATTACATGATGCAAAAATATAAAATTAGCCTTTATAGATGAGGCTTTACAAAGAAGACTCCAAAATCATCCTTTATATGTGGGGATATATGTGCTAAAACTCTAATAAAACATGAGCTAAAGACAATGAATGGCTACATTAACATATCATTACTAATAAAATTCCTCATCCTCATCAACAACGATAGAACAAGATGATTGTTCAAAAAAGAGGCAATTCTACATTAGAGAAATTTTGAGGTCAAAAATGAGCCTCAAAACAAAAATGTACAACCAAAATCAACTTTATAAAAACCAATAGTGTTCATTATGATGATGTCAACCATGGGGGATGATTCACCATTTTTGAAGTAAAAAGGTATAACACTATTTTTTCAACTCATATTTTCAACTTATCTCCCCACAGTTTTACTCAAATTTTGAGTGAGAGAACTCGTTGGATGCAAAATTTAATTCCTCATCAAAGGAATACCCATGTTGCATACTTTCGATGGACATTGCTACATGAAAATTAATAAATAATTGAAAAAATGTGATTGCAATCAAGTTTTTTCATGTATTTCTCATTTTTTGTGTAGTGGGGTCCATCAAAAGTGTGCAACGTGGGTACTCCTTAGATGAGGAATTAAACTATGCATCTAACGAGTGCTCCTGCTCGAAATTTGAGTAAAACTATGGGAAGATAAGTTGAAAAAACAGTTTTTCTTTTTTCCCTCCAAAATTTCATGAGGTAATCCATTATTATTTTTTTATTTCCACTATTATTTTATAATATTCCTTAGGAGACCCATATTAGACCTCAAAATTTCTCTAATGCTAGTACTTGCACATGCATCACCACTGACACTAAAATCAAGAGCAGAAAGAGAAAGCTCTAAATCTGGACATTCTGCATCCACATCCCAATCTTTATGACGTCCACTTGTATATTCTTCATCCCTACGAGACACAAAGCGTAGGTTTGAATGCACATATACAAGGTCCTCTTCCTTCTATAATCCCAACTTGTTGTGCTTCACGCTATGAATGAAATTGTAGGTGGTCCAATTTCATTCTGTTGATGAAGATATTGCCACGTGCGATAGAATATGGGTAGCAAGACTTTACAAATAAATACCACTTGTCCCATGACAAGTCCACCACTTAATCGGGTTCATGGTCGTCCGCTCTTGCAAAGCTGATATGTGTACAAAATCCTCTAATCCAGCAGCAGAACAAGCAAATTCCTACCTTACATCAATTTGTAAAGAAGTTGGAAACAACCTCTGAAAGGATTTCTTAACTCCATTGGCCACCTCCTTGTGCTTATGTGGGGCCTTCCTCTTCCCATTGCTTTCAGCAATGAATTCTTCATTATAAAATTTTGGATTCAGAGCATGTGACAGTGTGCAATGGAGTGTTGAAGCCATTCCACCTTGTTACAATAATGGACCTTATTTGTTCAGCAAAATCAAAATAGACAAAAGGAAGAGTGGGAGCCTCTTTGTAATTTTTTCAACAGTTTTTTCAACCATGGTATCCATGCCATCATAAACCTCTCCTAGGAAAGGTTTCTCATGTGTCTGCATCTCGGAGAAGATCAAATGCAGGTAATGTGAACTTGACCAAGAAATCAATCTTGCTCCACCAATCTTCATCAATCAACACCCTCTTCACCATACTTGACCTCTGAATTTGTTTGTCTCCACTCAGCCTAAGTTGAACCCACCACCATACTCATTAATGCAGTTTTAACTTCAATGAGGCGATGCAACATGATGAAGGTTGAGGCATACCTTGTCTTAACAACTTTCAACAACTCTAATTCGAAGTATTCTCAATATATTGCTTGAGATTGGTGGTGGTTGGTGATGAATTTTATAATCTCCCTAGCTTGCCTTGTGACCTCTTTAATCCATTTTGTTTTTGTCTCAATCTCTTCTAAAATCAAATTCAAATTGTGAACAATGCAAGGAGTCCAAAATATGTGATTGTATCTACTCTCAACAATTAAGCCTGCAACTTTGCAAACAGGTGCATTATCTGTGATAACTTGCACCACATTTTCTGGCCCTACTTGTTCAATAACAAACATTAAAATATCAGGAATGAACTTACTATCCTTTACCTCACCCAAATAATCTTCTGCTTTGATGAATGTGGCTCCTTTTGGTGATGATGCAATGACATTAATCAAAGTCCTTCGCCTCGTACCAGTCCAACCATCTGAGATAATGGAAAGCCCTATACGACTCCATGAGTTACGAATTGGTTTCAAAATATCATTAAGAAGTTGCCTCTCTTTCTTCAGCAAAATTGATCAAAATTTTTCATGGTTTGGCCCCTTGTAACCTCAAGGGGCTTTGTCAATCGCTCTCACCAAATCTTGCCAATATGGGGATCGAACCACATTAAAAAGGATGCCACAAGCAAAGATGGCCCTTGCCACTCTTGAGTAAACTTCTTCTCTCGCTTGACTATCAAGTATTTTCAACAATTTGTTGTCTTGAATTGGATTTGATGGCTTGGATAACTCTGTTTTTACTTCTAGCGCCCTCCTCATTCTTGCTTCCTGGACAATCCTTGGCTCAATGTTATCAGTCATGCGAGGATTGGTAGTGCTAGTTCCAATTTTGCTTCTTTGATCCTTCAACCTTTAAGCATCATCAATCTCTTTCTTGAATTTAGCCCTCGCCTCTGGATTTCTGGTATGTGCACACACTTCAATACCATTTATCTCTTCATGCAAAATGTGAGCCTTCATTCTTGTGTAAGAGCCCTTAAAGGTCTTATCATTTTTGCATAAATTGCACTTCCATTCCCACGTACCACTGGAACCCATTTGCTTCACTTTGATAACATATTTCCAATGGAGGATAATATTCCTGCTGCTTGATTGATTGAGTAGATTTAGGGGCAACACAACTTTGAGAAGCCATGAATGCTACAAAATTAGAAAATGAAACACTCAACCAAACAACTGCTACCCAAACCCTTCCTCTTGCCGCCCACAACCCGTTCTCTTGCTACCCACTCTCCAAAATACAAATAAACTTCTTGTTGTCTCTATAGAAATCTCCTCTTGCAAAAGAATGTGTGAGAAATGAGTAAATGATGTGCCTTTTTAAAGAAAAGAAAAGACTAATAAGGTTTCTAGAGGTTTTTTTTTATTTTTTTTATTTTAATCTTTGGTCTAGAGAATCTATTTCTATTTTTTTTAATTAAATTTTGTTAAAAACCACATAAAAAAGTGTTTAGTTAGTGTCTTTGGGTGATAGAAGTGGCCCACGCCCTTCTTAATCCTTTATAATGCCCGAAAAGCATTAAAAAATAACTTGTGTGCTCGGAACACAACCCGTTGTGGCCGAAATGGGCCCCAAACGTCGGTTGTTGTCCGGAGGACGTTTTGAGCTCGTTTCAAGGTCGTTTCGATGTTTCAACGACTCCTAAGGTGTTTCCTGCAACATAGCATTGTAAGCATCTCAAACCTTCATTGGAGCAGTGCCAACTCTCATCAAATATTTCAGGTGTACCTTCTTCCATTTTCTCTCATTTTGCTTTGCCTATATTAATAGTAGGCAATAGGAGGCAACTCAACTAATGTGGGGTGTTGCATACAAACCAACGATTTTAGCTAGTTTTTATTCGCTATCCTTTGGAAATCCCCAAATAACCATGCTTCCATATTTTGTTTTTATATTTTTTAAAGCACGATTATTAGTTGGTTTTAAGGTTGTTATAACCCTAAATTTGGTTTCGATGTCTTCAAACCCTTTTGTATATCATGTGGTTGTGTCTATGAAGTAATTTTTCACATACATATTTTCATATAATATGTATCTTGCTAAATACTCCTTAAATTCAACAAGTGGGGTTGATTGTGGTTGTGATTGAATCCTAATCGGTTATGCTTACATTTCAAGACTAGATGGAGATTGGATATAGCAGAAAACCGTGAATGATCCTTGTATCTGACATTCTTAAATATAGTCATTAAATGGGTTGGTATGCAAATGTGTGCCTTGTCACTCATTGTGGGCTAGTGATCTTCGATATTTGAGGAAATAGATAATGGACATCAACAAAGCTACCAAGCAATTGAACATTGCATGGTCAATACTGCTTGATGTTCATTAATTTCCCTGTTAGAAATTGGGTTGCCTAATCTAGGTCTCAACCAAGTGCCCATCTTTATGCTATGAAAATCCTCAACAAATTGAATAATTCAAGTGGATCCACTGAACGAATACATCAATCTCATAATAACTCCTTACACCTCCCACATTACCAAAGAAAAGGGGGATGGAATCCAACACAAAATAAGGGAATTAAACCCTAGTTCCTGAGTGTTGGCACAACTTTATCAGAGTACACCTCTAGGCTCCCACATTATCCTAAAGAAAAGGGATGAAACCCAAAACAAGAGGACAATGAATCCCCGGGTTTAGAATACGAGCATAACTTTTGGTCACCACTTCAAAATAAAAGACTAAGGCTTATTGATGCATGCATACAATGCAATTTAAAAAATTAATAAAATGAAAAGAGATTACCTCATGAATCACTCTAATAACTATAGAAAGTTGTAATAATGCCTTCAACAAAATGTCCTTACAAGGAATACAGATTGTTGAAATGTTCTCCTTCTTGTAGATATGATAGAATCAAGTTCTATTTAAACCATTACCAAGATTATTTCATATAGTTTGATACCATAAGAAAGGAAAATTTCAAGATGAAAATGTTGATTGATCTATAGGGCAATAGTTAGGATGATTTCTCTTTCTATGATAATTTCTCGTGATATCTTTTTACTTTTTATTTACTTAATATCTTCTTCTCTTAATGTTATATTCTTATCATCAAACAGCTACCAAAACAAGAAGAAAAATAGTACAGAAGAACACAGGATATAGGCTACAATCCAGGGCCAAAACCTCTCCAAAACTGAGAGGAAAAACTGCAAAACTCTTCTCTTCTTATAGATTCTTCAATTGATGAATTCCAAAACCTCTAGACCTAGACCAATACCCTCCAAGACCAAGTCCAACCTCTATTGATGATGTGTTTCCTTTGTCCAAGTCAAACCTAGTCAATATGTTAAAATTGGCAACTAGGGTAAAACTTCATGTGGGTCATCTTATTCATGGCTAATAATATTTTTATTAGATTCCTCTCGTCGAGAGGTGTAGGATTGATATAAAGATCATCTGATTCCGATAAGTATTCATGGAGATATGAATTTATTTTGATTATGGAATTATTATCAAGCCGACCTATAACTCATGTAGGCTCAGTAGCCCAACAGTCGCATCTATTCAAACACCAACGTTGTGTATAAATACAGGAGGACTTTTCCTCATTTGGACTCACTCATCTGATCACATCTCTCTCTCCCTACTGCGCAGAAAAGAGTCTCTTCTCCACTGCACAGAAAATGGTCTCTCTCTCACACCTGTGACGCTGGAAGCTGTTGAAACTGAAGTTGCAACTGCAGTAGTAAAGTTTGACCTGCGTGGACCAAAATATCTCCTCATTTGAACTGTGTTGTAGGTTCATCTAAACCTCCTCTGAAAGCTGCAATTTTTGGTCGTGGATTTAAGTCAATCCGACAGACGGTTTGCAAGATATCGACTACCCTAGTTTGAAGGAAGCTGCTGAAACTGAAGCTACAACTGCAGAAGTGAAGTTTGACCTGCGTGGACCAGAAGATCTCCTCATCTGAACTGCGTTGTAGGTTCATCTAAACCTTCACTAAAAGCTGCAACTTTTGATGGTGGAATCAAGTCAATCCGACGGACGGTTTGCAAGATATCGACTGCCCTAGTTTGAAGGAAGCTACTGAAACTGAAGCTGCAACTGCAAAAGTGAAGTTTGACCTGTGTGGACTAGAAGATCTCCTCATCTGAACTGCGTTGTAGGTTCATCTGAACCTCCTCTGGAAGCCACAACTTTTGGTGGTGGAATCAAGCCGATCCGACGATCGGTTTGTGAGATATCGTTTGCCCTAATTTGACGATGAAGCCGCTCATGCTGATGTTGTTGATCTAGGGTTTGCTATTGCTGATATAAATCAGATTTATTGTACTATCTCTCTACTGAATTATTGAAGATAAAAGAAGATTTGATCAAAGGGTTTCCCCACACATTGTGGGGTTTGTCCCTGGCTAGCCACCACATCTTGTGTCTCTTGTCTTGGCTTGTTTCATGTCGATTGTTTAATGTTCTATCTGCACTTTACTTTATGTACATGTGATTGCTAATCTGTGGAATATAATAAGAAAAAGAAGTAAATTGTTATAAGCATAGAGCATACTATAACTTAACACAATATCTTCCAGCAACACAACTTCGACCCCAGCTTCAGAATTTCGGCCTCTACAACAACTCTAAAATTTTTGGCTCTCCTAACAGCAGTTGCTGCCACACGTGTGAGCTCGATTTGACCTTCCAAGGCTTCTTCAAACCTTCACTTGCCTTTCTCCTTCTTCTAGTGTTTGAGGATGACTAAATGAGCCCTTTGCTAACCTTCTTTCTGCACTTTCCTCCAATTCAATCTTGCAGCAGCAAAACCCTAACCAACAACATAAACCCTAGCATTCCTTCGCATGTGTGAGAGAAAATGAGCCCAAAAACACTTCTTTTTCATCCCTCTCCTTCTTCGCTAGCCTTCTTGTCCTTCTCCTTATAGTAGATGATGAGAAATGAGTGAGTGAACAAATGAGGTCGAGTTCCCTCCTTTATATAGAGTTCTAAGGTGGATGTGGCTCCTCAAAAGAAGTCGACTTCTTAGCTACTAGGCTGACTTGGTCTTGAAGGATATTTTGACACTTTTAAATCCAAAAATATTTTTTCTTTACAAGATACAATGTGCCTGATGGGGTCTTCAACTTATGACAATGACTCATTTGACTTCTTGACCTAGGACAAACCCTAGAAGCACTCAATAGGTGCTTGACCGCTAAACTAAAAGACCTTGAGCATGAAACCCATGCTAAAAAATAACAATAATAATTTTCTTTCATTTTACAAAATACAAGAATCAAAAGTACATTTCATATTTATGAAGACCGAACCTAGTTACACATTTTTCAATTCTCCCTCTTAACTAGGTAGGTATTCATAAATGGTACATGGACATTCTCAATCTGAAGAGATCTCATAAGAAGAGTCGGATTGGTAACCCATTTTTTAGCATCCTAACAACCAACATTGTCATATATCAAGGCCTTGACTAACAACTCTACCTCTCCACAAGATCAGAGCACAATGCTAGCGAGACCAATGATTTATAGACACCATCATCCTTGACTCTCTCGGAACATAACCCTCCCGAGTTCTCTCAGAGTATGTGTTAGCACTTGAGATTTCACCTAGGCTGAGATAGACAAACCTCAAAGCTACATCAAACCATTTCACCTCGTAGCTAGCCCTACGAGGTATGAGAAGGCTCTCTCGGGTCAAAACTCGATGGATTTTGTCAATAGGATGAGTTGACCACTTAGGAACAAGGATTTTAGGCTAGTAAACTGATAAGGGGGATTGATTTGAAGTTTTTGGGGTTTTTTGGTGGCAATTTGGAGGGAGTGCAATTCAGGGTGCGGGGATTGAGCTCAGTTTTTGCAGGTGGGTCTTTGGGGCAAGGTAGGAGTTTATGTTGATGCCTTTAGCTGAAAAAGATGATCAAGGAGGAAAGAAGAGAAGCTAAAGAGGGCAAACAATGAATTCGAATCCTCTCTAGACAGTGGAAAACATAAATTTTAAACAAAATTGAAAGCTGAGCATGGCATGCATGAATTCAAACTTTATCACTTCTTTTGTTTAAATAGCAGCAAGAGATTAAGAAATGGAACACATAAACACACTTACAATAACAGTAGGAAACACACCATAAACATAATAATCCACAAGAATCCACAATGAAGTCTGCAAAACCCTGGCCTTCCTTTTCCTCAAATTGCAGAAATACAAGTAAAAAATACAATAGAACTTCTCCCTCTAGAGTCCAACCACGAAAATGAGAAAGAGAAGGCATAATATAGAAGGTCTAACCTCTTCCCCCACCTCTAGGGTTCGAGCTCAGCTTCCTAGGAGCTGTTGCAACTAAGTCTAAATCAGTCACTAGATAATAGGCCAACTCAACAACTTGCCTCTAAAACTTAGGAAACCTATCCATGCATTAAATATTCACTATTTACATCAAAGAAGCTTCTAGAAGAGGTAAA